>JAADXR010000101.1:0-75679 GCA_023337935.1 Elongisporangium anandrum | reverse complement strand
GGCACGAGAATCGTAAACAGAATCACAACACCGGCCAAGAGCAAAAAGATGGACAAGAATATGCGAATCCAGAGGATCCAATTGGCTTTCCATCCTTCGCTTGGATGATGCAACGGTAGTAATTCGATCAGGATTATGAACGTGAATGCTGGTGAAAGCGCCAGAGAGCACACAGCAAACACGCGAAGCCACGAGGTCGTAGCAGTGTATTTGATCAAGCACGGAAGACATCGCAAGTTTGCCTGCTCGTGAGAAATTACCGCTCGTGCTTCACTTTGGTTATCTGAGCAATTCAACCTTAGCAGAATCGAGACGAACAATCTGTAAGATTCGCACTTACCGCATGACGTAGGACTCATCGTCAGCATCGATACCTGTCGTATCAATATGCTGGAAAGTCTGCGTATGAGGCCGTTATGATCTTTTACGAAGCGAACACTGGTGCGATCTCTGCTGGACGCCTCGCTTGAGGCTTATTTTTAGTGCATTATTATTAGCTTGTGAGCGATTCGATGTCATTGCCTTGGTCAATAAGCCTGGCGCTCAAACAGCAATCCATTCTGATCACCACCCATTGAAAACAACCCAGAATCGACTGACACCCACTAATATTGAGCAAGACGCTTCCTTCCTCTCACTTTTCATAGTACACCGAACTCTGCCGTTCACAATCAAAACATACAACAAGTTGTGGTCGCTGTGAAATTTGACTCAACGTGGTTGGCTCAGCTGGTTGCGTTGCTTCCACGCGGCTGCATGATCACTGATCCAACGCGCATGCATCATCCGAACGATGACCAATAATGAGCTCTCCAGGATGAAACAATGATTGAGAAGCTGCCATAGTAGAAGCAAACCAATCAACGGGCATGGGAAATGCCAGGCGACCGAGGCAGTGGCCTCGATGAATAACCATTTCAATACCAGTACTACTGTAGTAGCACGCGACTCGGCTTGGCTGATGCAGACACAATTGCTGTTGTCGTCCTTTCGCCCATGGCTTCAGCATTCCACCCGATTTAAATATTGATAACATCCAGTTCATCTTCAAAGCACCACGTCCATCGACCTCCTTTCGCTCATGAAAGGTCGATATCTCTAGGTCTTGTACCATTCCCAAGAAAGCTGACACTGGAGGCTCTATGAGGCCGTCAGTGGATCATGGAGAGCACTGCGCCTGGGTATGCTGAGCGCCTCAGCAAAGACCTACAAGCACAGGAGCATAAGCTCAATACCAGACGATACACAGAGGCGATCGGACTCACCAAGAAGGTCTTGCTGCTGATCTCGCTTGGAAGTTTCCCTTTTGCACCGTCGGTACCCAAATACACGCCCCTCATGTGAACCGGTCCGAACTCAACCCAGGACCGTGGGACCGGTCCCCCCCTTCCCGTCATGACGCGCGAGTGTGATTGGCTGGCGCAGAGCGCACCGCTGGGCCATTGAGCCGCGTGACTGGGCGTTTGTATGGAGCCCGTGTGCCCCATTGCGCCGGCTTGTTATTATTCTTTGGGACAAATTCGCAAGAAGGAATAATGGTCTCCCTCAAGCTGCAGAAGCGCCTGGCCGCTTCGGTCCTCAAGTGCGGCAAGCGCAAGATCTGGCTCGACCCCAACGAGACCAACGAGATCGCGCTGGCCAACTCGCGTCAGAACATCCGCAAGCTCGTGAAGGATGGCTTTGTCATCAAGAAGCCGCAGGTGATCCACTCGCGCGCTCGTTTCACCAAGCGCAACGAGGCCAAGCGAAAGGGCCGCCACACGGGCATCGGTAAGCGTCGCGGTACGGCCAACGCTCGTCTGCCCTTCAAGGTCATCTGGATGCGCCGCATGCGTGTGCTGCGTCGTCTCCTACGCAAGTACCGTGAGGCCAAGAAGATCGACAAGCACATCTACCACGAGCTGTACATGCGCTCCAAGGGTAACCAGTTCAAGAACAAGCGCGTGCTCATGGAGACCATCCACAAGATGAAGGCCGAGCGTCACCGCGAAAAGACGCTCAAGGAGCAGTCGGAGGCCCGCAAGGAGAAGGCCAAGAACGCCCGCGAACGCAAGGCCAAGAAGGTCGTCGTCGAGGCCGCCCCCGTGGCTGAGGCCGAGAAGCCCAAGGCCACCAAGGCCAAGGCCGCCAAGAAGTAAACGTCTCGTACGTTCGCCTCTTAGCATGTCCGGCTGCGTCTGACCAGCTGAAAGCACGATAATGATAACTGCCCTGAGTAGTAAATCACGACTCGTTTGTCCCACCCAATCTCCCGCTCTCTTGTCTTTTTCAGCGCTGCGTTGTGGTCTGGTCTGTGTCTACGTTCAGGTCGCCAGTGGCTTCACGAGTGCCGTTGAGCTCGTTTAACAGCTCAAGCAGGTGATTGACATCCACATAAAGACACGAGAGGTGGTCAAATCAACCAGCTGGTCTGCTATTTAGCTGGTGCTTACTCCAGGACGTCTACTGGAAGCGACTCTCTCGCCAGCACCAGCACTTCGAACAGGTCGATGGAGAACTCTGGGTCTGGGAAGCCCTCAGGCAGCCGAACGCCCTCAGGCACTCCCAGCAAACGCCTCGAGTCCAAGACCAGGATCCTGGCCGCCTGCTCTCCTGGAGTGATCGCAATGGGCGCAGTCTTGGGCAGAGCGAGCTCGGGGCCTTGAGTATTGGTGATACTGCGGAGCTTGAAGCTTCCGCTGTGCAGTCCTTCGTCCACCTTGAGGCTCAGGACGTACTCGACGCCGTGAGTGACGGCCCATTTGGCGGCCTTGGCGTCCAGCTGCGGCCAGCTCTGGAGCACCGCGATGTCGATCCGCAGCGTGTGGAAGTCGCTCCAGCTGCACATGCCTCGAGGCAGCCGCGTGCGATGGTTCCGCATGAAAATGGATGGCCCAAAGCTCAGATCCGATCGGATTCGCGGCAGCGGCCCACGGAAGCTCGAGCCTCGCGCCGACAGGAACCGCATCTCGTTGCCCGAGTTCGTGGCCATTTGGATCGCCTCGTGCAGGAAGCGGCTGCAGACTTCGCGCTCTGAAGACGCCAGCTCCACGATGTAGATGGCGCCGTTGACGAACTCAAAGCACAGCGCGTTCTCGTGCTGGTTCTCGTCGCTCTCGCTCTCACTGTGGGAGAACGTGACCCATTCCGCCGGTGTCGCTCGACACACGAAGACCAGAGCGCCAGCACGAAGACGGAGACCCGCATCCTGCCAGTCCAGCGCCTTGACGGACTCCTTCACTCGAGTCACGACCATGGCTGCGGCTTCTTTGCACCGTGTTTATTTGGAAGTTGAACCCGACGTCGGGCTTTCAGCTGCAAAGCTGAGCCGGAAACGGCACTCTTCGGATGGCAGCAGCATCGCCGTTCTGTTTCGCGTGGAGCATTATCGTTACGACGGATGTATTGATAGCTGATAAGAAAGCGGGACGACTGCAGCAAATATAGGCGGAAGATTCCGACCAGGAGTTTCTGCCTGGCGGAGAATGCCCACGCTCAGGAAGAAACGCCTGGATACTTTCGCTATAGGTCCGACTCACCCAAAGAGTATCTCCTCACTCCAGCCAAGTCCGACTTCAACACGAGAGCCATCCGTTCAAGGGCGAGAGGATGAAGGTGCTTTGATCCACGTTTGGCAACCAATGCCATGGCGTGAATTGGACCAACAAACTAGAAGCCTCTATCTGCTTGTTGAGATCGACATGAGCGATAGTGGACGCATGATCCGTGTGAAGAGTTCATGCAGAGCTAGAGCCCAGCGTACGGTATATCCTTCTGGCGATGCGAATGGAGGAATAAGTTTGATCCTGGGGTACAAGAGGTGGAGCGGATTCGCTGAGTGAAGTTCGCAATGTCCATTACGATGATATTTCATATCCACTCGTCGGATAAAGCTAATGCGACTAATTGACAGTGAGCTCCTGCCGCAAAGAACCAACAAACTCTCGCGATTATGAACGAATGCGCCTGTACGCCACCAGAAAAAAAACTATGGCGTGTTCCTTCTGGAGGTACACTCCAAGCCCATGGAAGAATTTAAAAGCGCCGTGGAAAAAGCATTTAGATTGGTACAGCTGCGCTCAGTATCGACATTCTCCGACCAAGATCACGCAGTAAACTGGACGGACAAGCTTCTACGAAAATACGGCGAATGCCAACCTTCACGAAATTGATGCAACCTGGCGACGCAACTCAAGGCACGTCCGACTATCGATGAAGGCATGTATTAGGAAGAGCTCTTTGCAAACCCCACGAAATTACTACTTCCTATCAACACCAGCCCATTCGACAGGTCGCCCATCGGAACCCAATCATCAGCTACTCCATATCCTTTGAAGCTTGTATAGATGATGATAACAAAGGCATCCACTTGAGCAGTGATTATTCCGATGAAGATGACTCAGATTCGAACGAATCGTATGGCGATACCGACGAAGATGATGAGCCTCATTATGCTATCAATATTGTCGAGGATCGCCTATGCGTCTAAGGAATAATCGCGTGAACGCCAATGAAGACTTCAGCTTGTGGGATATTGGTGTACGCTACTTCATACGACCGGCCATTCACCGTAGAAAATGCTGTCGCTCTCTCGGTCCACAATGCACGTCACCACGCTACCAGCAGCAATTCCTCCAGTCCCATAGGTCTTGCCTGAGACCCCGTCCTGGGAATAGAGCGTCCCATGTACAAGTACCAACCACATGTCATGAAAATTTTACCAGCAGTATCAAATCCAGCGTCGGGCGCAAAACCAATCATGACTTGACCTCTGGAGGCATCGATTCGTACAGAATATCTCACGCATGGCTCCTTGGATCGAACGGATCGCTGTTGCCCGATGTCTTAAACCTAACAACTTGATTCTCCTGGGACAGCACAAGGCCAGAACCACACTTCTCAGGATCCCACACCACTAGCGGCCGAGCTGGTCCTAACAGCAGATAGTCGAGTGTCTTGCGAAGAATTTTGACTTGATCTGAACGAAGTCCATTAAATGATAGTTCACCCGTGCGCAGATAATCCAAAACGCGATTAAAATGCTGAGGATTGCGGTCGATAAAATATGTACCATCGCTATCAGGTTTCCAATGACCAGAAGCCAGCATCGCATGGAAATAGCTCCCTTAGACGACGGCGATCAATGAAAGGTTCAATTTGATCAGCTTTATTTTCTGTTTTGTCGCACGCACTCTGCTGATGTGTTGGGTTCTGCGATTGCATACGCGCTGCCTACAGCCGGACACGATTATCTGCTCCACGCAGCAGCGGGTGGGACACCAAGCTGAACGTGAAAGCACTCACCCAACACCATCGTGCCATGGAGATGCCCTCTGCGGGTGGCGACATGCAACGCTCTGCCCACGACAGCGACGCGTAGCCGGGGAAGAGCGAAGGCTTGAGTGAGTGAAGGTTGTCAAGCGGAATCGTGAGCGTAAACAGCGACATGGTACTAAAGCACAATCTGCTGCGATTACTCCCAAATGCCCAACTGGAGAGCTGCTATGGCACCGGCAATAGTGCCGCGTTGTGGTCATATCCATCGATTGATGCAAGATTTGCTCCACAAGAGGGCCATGGAGGCTGTCTTGGCCACTGCACCAAGAGCACTCTTGCGTTGGACAGCCCAAGCGCTGCGTTCTGGTGGGTAATCCTGGATCTTCCGCTTCCTTTGGCTCGTAAACACTGTGGAAGTTCAACCGAAGCAATCGCGTTGGCACCGCCATCCATCAAGATGTGTATCCGACCGAAGCATTCTGCACAGAGCCCCGTCATTTGTCAAGCCGGTTGAAGCTGCGGGTCCGATTGATTGCTTCAGGACCGAAGCAATCGGTGCAGAACTGAAGCAATCCGTCTGCTTGGGGGATGGGGGGACCAGGCTTTAGTCTATCACGTCTGATTTGAAGCCAAATGAGGTGTCAAGAGCACAAGGACACGCGGCCCAAGCACCAGCAATGGCTCAAGTTCAACTGCAAGGCCGACGTTGCTGAGCTCTGTATGGGCAAGCATCAACAAAGCAGCCTTGATGACTCTCCACACAGAGAGAAGCAAGCTCAGAGGAGAACTCATCCATCCAGTTGCTAGTGCACTGCTGCTGCACGGCACTTGATCCGCATCCGACGACAACAGAAAGTTCAAGCTGCAAGAAACAGGCCGCTGCAATGGCTGCCCTTGAGCTCCACGTCAGCCACTTGGGCTGCCTGTCCTGCTTGGGCTGAGCGTCTTGGTTTGATCCCTCTCGTTCTCTCATTGTCGAATTGGCCAGCTCCAGCTCACACCTCCAGCTCTCCTTACTCCTTCCTCCAGTCCAGATGCAGCGCCACGTGCTCCGCCAACTGCCCCGCCGTCTGGCTTCACAGCAGCGCCTCAAGACGTTCGAGGCCTCTGCTGCCTGGGCGCGTGCGTTCTCGAGCCGCGTGGAGGTCAAGCAGACCAATCTGCTCATCAACGGCGAGTTCGTGCCTTCGGTCACGGGCTCCACCTTCGACACGTTCAACCCGGCGACCGAGGAGAAGATCGCGTCCGTGGCTGAGGCTGGCGTGGCCGACATTGACAAGGCTGTGGCCGCTGCCAAGGCCGCCTTCGAGCCCGGCAGCGCCTGGCGCTCGCTCTCGGCTGCCGAACGCGGCCGTCTGCTCTACAAGCTGGCCGACCTCATCGAGCACAACATCGATGAGCTGGCGGCTCTCGAGGCGCTGGACAACGGCAAGCCCTGCATCGTGGCCAAGAACGTGGACACGACGCTCGTGATCAAGGCGCTGCGCTACTACGCCGGCTGGGCCGACAAGATCCAGGGCCAGACCATCCCGATCGAGGGCCCGTACCTGTGCTACACGCAGTCCGAGCCCGTGGGCGTGTGCGCGCAGATCATCCCGTGGAACTTCCCGCTGCTCATGGCGGCCTGGAAGCTCGGCCCGGCCCTCGCGACCGGCTGCACGGTGGTGCTCAAGCCCGCCGAGCAGACGCCGCTGACTGCGCTGCGTCTGGGCGAGCTCATCGTCGAGGCCGGCTTCCCGGCTGGTGTGGTCAACATCGTGCCTGGCCACGGCGCCACGGCCGGCCGCCACCTCTCGCAGCACCCGCACGTGGACAAGGTGGCCTTCACGGGCTCCACGGAGGTCGGTCTCGAGATCATGCGCACGGCGCACAACCACAGCCTCAAGCGCGTGACGCTGGAGCTGGGCGGCAAGTCGGCCAACATCGTGCTGGACGACGCCGACATCGACCTGGCCATCGCGCAGTCGCAGACCGGACTGTTCCTGAACCAGGGCCAGTGCTGCATCGCCGGTACGCGCCTGTACGTGCAGGAAGGCATCTACGACGAGTTCGTGCGCCGCTCGGCCGAGGCCGCCAAGGCGCGCACGGTGGGCAACCCGTTCGACGACAGCACGCAGCAGGGCCCGCAGATCGACGGCTCGCAGATGAACAAGATCCTCAACTACATCGACATCGGGCAGCAGGAAGGCGCCAAGCTGCTGGTGGGCGGCAAGCGCCACGGCTCCAAGGGCTACTTCGTGGAACCCACGGTGTTCGCGGACGTGACGGACGACATGACGATCGCGCGCGAGGAGATCTTCGGCCCCGTGATGTCCATCCTCAAGTTCAAGACCATCGAGGAGGTCATCGAGCGTGCCAACGACTCGCGCTACGGCCTGGGCGCCGGCGTGGTCACCAAGAGCGTGGACAAGGCGCTGCAGATCTCCAACGCCATCCGCACGGGCACGGTCTTCGTCAACTGCTACGACATCTTCGACGCGGCCGCGCCGTTCGGCGGCTACAAGGACTCGGGCATCGGCCGCGAGAAGGGCGAGCACGGCCTGCGCAACTACCTCGAGACCAAGACCGTGATCATCAAGCGCCCCGAGGCGTAAGCGCTTGACCACATGTAGACAGACAAAGCGTATCCATGAAGCAGTAATATACACTAGACGTTCACTTCACTCTGAAATGGGTTCGTTTTGGAGCCATTTGGCTTGGAAACGGCCCATGAAACGGATCCGCTCTCTCTCAATCGCGTCTCTTCTCCGGCCATCGCGTCTTTTCCAAACGCCATGGCGGAAGTGAGCTACTACGAGGCCGATCTCACTGATGCGCTGGACCAGCTGAACGACGCGATGGGCAAGCTGGCTAAGGCCCCGCCCGCCATCAAGACCGAGGCATGTTGCTGCTGTTTCCTGCCTGCTTGGCTCTCTCTAACGTTGTGTGGCGTCTGTAGCTGCTGGCCATGGCCGATAGAAAGGTCAAAGAGATAATGGAGCTCCAGAAGGGCTACCAACTGGCCATGCGTCAAGCACCCAAGACCGAAGCGCGTGCCTATCGAGAGGTTTGTTGCGGTAGCTCTCTCTCTGATGCTAGCAGCCTCACTCACTGGCAATCGCTTATGCTGAGCGCAGAAGTTCGAGGAGCTCACGTGTCGCGTGGAGGAGCTGTGTGGCGAAGTCAAGTGGGCCAAGAACGAGCACGAGCGCAACGGGCTCTTCGGCGGCCGCACGTCGTCCGGCAGCAACGCGCGCAAGACACAGATGGGCAACCAGGAGATGCTGGACAAGTCCGTGGAGGTGCAGAAGAAGACGGAGAAGTCGCTCGTGAGCACGCAGAAGATGATCCAGGAGTCCAAGGAGGTGGCCATCGCCACGGGCGAGCAGCTGCGCGAGCAGAGGCAGCAGATCGTGACGATCACGGACGAGGTCATGCGCATGGAGGACAATCTGCAGCGCGCCGACAAGCTCATCCGCACGTTCGCGCGCCGCATGGCCACGGACCGCGTGATCCTGTTCTTCACCTTCCTCGTGTTTGTGGCCATCGCAGCCATCGTGATCTACAAGTCCGTCAACCCGAATGACACGACCTTCTACGTGCCGGACGAGGTCACGCCGCCCAATCCGGCCTCGATCTACAACTCCACGGTCAACGCCGTCACCGGATCAACGTAGCTGTCACTCGTGTTTGATGCATATACGTAGTTCTACCAAGCCTTAGGCTTCCTCTTCTTCTTCTGACTCGGACTCCTCTTCTTCTGACCCGGACTCCTCCTCTTCGCTGCTGTCAGTCGACGGGAGGAACTCGCTCAGGCGATAGAGCTGCTGCAGTTTGAGGCGGTGGCCTGTCCTGTCGATCTTCATGGCATCTAGCGCGGCATCGCTCAGGCCATGAACTGCCAGGAACGGCAGGTCATCAAAGCCTGAGGCCACGAACTGATCGATGTACTCCATTAGACCGATGGCCGCGAGCCACTCGCCCAACTGCGCTCGACCCTGCGTTCTCGTCTGCTCATCGATCAGCAGCTGGGCGATGTCGTTGTGGCCCAGTTGTCGTGCGAGATCGATCGGCGTCGTCCCGTTCTAGAGACAGAAGACTATCAGACAATGGCGGCACGAAGCAATGCTGTGTGTGATACCTTTGTGGGAAGCTGAGGCGCGTTTGCCTCCAGCAACAGCTTCACGATGGCGAGATTGCCCTGCAGCACAGCCACGTGCAGCGGCGTCGCGCCGATCTGAGTGTCGGCGGCTGATAATGAGGCCTTTGCAGCCAACAGACTCTTGATGATCGACTCGTGTTTGTACTTCACAGCGATGTGAAGTGGCGAGTACCCGTGCTTTGTCTAAAGAGAGAGAGGGTCATGAGATCTGTCGGCATTTGCTATAGTACTCAGCATAGCTCACTTTGCCAGTTGCAAGGGCGGCGCCGTCCTTCAGCAGCTGACTCAGCATCTCTTGGTCTCCCAGAGCACAAGCGAACTGCACAGGCGTCCAGGCCACGACGCCTCTGGGCGATCCAACGTCCAGCAGTCCATCTACGGCGCTAGGCAGCGCCATCTCCATGGCCATGACGCCTCGGAAAGGTCGTTCTAGAGAATGAGAGAGGATAGACAGCATGTTTAAGTTATCAGAGCTCGGTCTGCTAGTAGAACGGCCAGGACTCGGTCAGTACGAGCGACACGATCGTGATCATCACGACCACGCAGACGATGACCATGGGCTCTGGCGCCTTGTAGAGCTCTCGGAAGCGCAGATTCTCGTTGCGCATGAGCAGGCGGCGCTTGCGGCCGATGGCGCCGAACAGGTCCCTGCGCATGTTCTTGCGCTTCTGCTGCTGGAATTGGAACCTCTGTCGCATCTCCTGCTCCATGGCCAGGCGCTCGCGCTCTTCGGCCTCGTCGTCGTACTCGTCCGAGAAGTCGTCATAGTCCTCTTCCTCTTCGTCCTGCTGCGGCGGCCGCTGATTGCTATCTACGCGCGTGCGGCTGCCGTGACGCACTTCGTCTCCAGCGGGCGCTGGAGTGGAGCTGTTGGCGCTGGTCTTGCGTCCAGCAGCGGCGCCAAGGGGGCGGTACGCGTAGGCGGGGGCCGTCATTGAGCTGATTCCGTTGCGAAATGGCTTCGAAACGACGCGAGCAGCGCTTTGGACACCTTCGTGCAACATTCGCACACATGAATAAAACACCTTTTGGTTTGGTAGGACAATGTTTTAAACGAGCACAAGGAATCACAGCGTCACAAAGCAGATCGCGATGGTGAGCGCCAAGTGGGAAGTGCTGCGCATTGGCGTCTACATCTCCAGTACGTAGGCGCTCTTGGGCTCAGGCTCAGCTCCTGCTCTCTGCTGAGACAGCAGTAGCTTGAGCTTGTGGTGTGGTCCACTGCAGTGCGCTGACTGAGCTCTCTCTCGAACAGTTCCGGTGATTTCGACCTGCATCTACGCGCAGCCGCAGTGCATCGACTGGATCGTTGGTCGCGTAAGCTGTGTCTACGGATCCATCGCAATAGAGGCTACACTAATTGGTCGCTTGTGTGCATCTTGTTGCAGTGGAAGTACATTCAGTACCCGGCGCAGACCGTGACGCGTGAGGAACTGCGTGAGAAGATGCGCCAGATCGCGCAGGACGACTCCAAGTAGGCCGCTGCAGCCTCAAGCAGCAGCCAAAGCAGACAGATTGACGTGAGAAGAGCCCAATTGGGCCAGCAAAACAAGAGAAAACATGTAAAATCAAGCGCTTTTCGTGCCTCTATCATGAGAAATTACATCGCGGACGCTCTGCTCTGCTCTGCCTCTGACTGGATGGCCGGCGGCCTTATTGCTTTCTTAATAGACAGTAGATTTTGGTATCATTGTGGATCATGTGCAGATGGCGCTGCTCGCCACGCAGACACATGAGCAGGCCGCCGAAGCTGGCGTAGATGGCCACCATGTTGCCGCCTTCGTGGTCGTACTGGAACACCTTGCCGTACATGCCGTAGTCGTATCGGTCCAGCAGCGTCGGCTGTTGCATGCACCAAGCGTCCCATTAGCCTCCATCACTAGCTGCAATGCCGCCTCTCAGCCTCCTGAACGCACCTTGCCCGACTGGTTGAAGATGCCGTCGTCCGGCTTGCCTTCCAGGTCCAGCGTGCTCACGAGCGCGAACGTGAACTTCTCGTTCTGGCGCAGACGGTAGACCTCCGAGTTGACGTCGAGCGTCAGCTCCAGCTCGTACGACACGCCCTTGCAGACCACGCGCGTGACTGTGATCAGCAGCAGCACACAGCGTCAGTCCCAGCCACTTCCCAGCGGTCCAACCGCCACGGACAGACGCAGCAGCGCTCACTCACCCTTGTCAAACTTCTTGCCGTCCGGATTGAGCTGGCGCACCTCGAAGATATCCTCAAACAGCTCGGTCGCCATGGTCCCCAATTGCCTAATGGGATGCCAACCAAAATTGGGTGGCCGGTCGAAAAGGGGGCGGCGTATAGCGTATACACAGTATACACCTGTGGTACACGTCCGGATGGGTCCGGATAACGAGAAGCTACGCTTTTATTTCGGCTCCGGCTTTAGGAGGAAGCCGCTCTTCTGGGGGGGACCTTTTCCACAACGGAAAGCGTAACGACGCCCAGGCCAAGAGCTCAGCACGCTACCAAGGTCTCTGGAGGAGCAGCAGCATGGCGTCGCCCAAGGAGGAGGAGTACGACTACCTGTTCAAGATCGTGCTCATCGGCGACTCGGGCGTGGGCAAGTCCAACCTGCTCTCGCGCTTCACGCGCAACGAGTTCAACCTCGAGTCCAAGAGCACCATCGGCGTCGAGTTCGCCACCAAGTCCATCGTGGCCGAGGGCAAGACCATCAAGGCGCAGATCTGGGACACGGCCGGACAGGAGCGCTACCGCGCCATCACCAGCGCGTACGTGTCCTGCTGGCATTGATTTCTTTCGCTTGTCGTTGGGTTGTGTGTGCTGACATGTGCGTCGTCATTTGCCTACCGCATTCATGCGTATGCAGGTATTACCGCGGCGCCGTCGGAGCGCTGTTAGTGTACGATATCACCAAGCATGTGACGTTCGAGAACGTGGAGCGTTGGCTCAAGGAGCTGCGCGACCATGCGGACGCCAACACGGTGATCATGCTGGTGGGCAACAAGAGCGATCTGCGGCACCTGCGCGCGGTCTCGACGGAGGAGGCCATGGCGTTTGCAGAGAAGAACAACCTGGCGTTCATCGAGACCTCGGCGCTCGAGGCCACGGGCGTCGACACGGCCTTCCAGCGCATCCTGACCGAGATCTACAAGCTCATGAGCCGCAAGACCATCCAGGCTGAAGAAGCGGCCGCCGCGCTGCCGTCTGGCGACAAGATCACGATCACGAATGAGACGGCGAATGACAAGAAGAAGAAGAAGAGCGGTTGCTGCTAAGCAGCAGTGGATGACCTTGTTCGTGAGCCCTTTTGCATGCAAATACTACTACTTTACTATGATATTCGCACTGCACATGGCCCATTCAGACAATGCAACGAGGCCGAACGCCTTTGTGTTCTATAGAAGACTCTGCGGCTTTCCTCCCATCGCTCATGACGCGTGGCGGCGGCTCCATGCTGGCTACTCTTCCATCAGCATGTGTCACGCGAGACTGGGATGGTCGAACCCTTCTTTTAGCTCCGTTTTATTAAAATGCACAGCAAGTTTAATCGCCACTAAAACATCACCTTGTTTTGAGACTCCGGTCCTCAGCATGAGCCAGTCAACCAACGAAGAGCTCACGTGGCCATGGGGACGAAGCGACGTCGCGAATCCGCGCTCTCTGCGCAGCAGGTGCGGATCCCACTAGCAGACTCGTGTGTTGTACATCTGCTGCTGCTACTGACGTGCTCACTATTGTGCGTTGCTTTGTTTTAGACGAATACGGCGACTGAGAAGCCGGCGCAGAATGGGAAAGGCAAGAAAACCAAGTTCATGCTCAAAACTGCGCTGAACGACTTGAAGGCCAAGGAACAGGCTGCGAAGGCAGCTAAGGCCGGAGAAGAAGAAGCTGTCAAGCCAGAAGCTGTGGAGCCAGTGGCATCTGATGCCTCCAAGAAGAAGAAGAAGAAAAAGAAGAAACACGCGACTGCAGAGCAGCAGCCCAGCGCTACTGAGGCCAAACCAAAGGAATCTCCATCTGAAGCCAAGCCAAAGAGATCTGCCTCTGAAGCCAAGCCTGCCAAGTCCAAGAAAAGTGACATCGACGACCTGTTCAACTCGCTCAAGACCAAGAAGCAGGAGATCGAGATCGCCGAGGCCAAGAAGAAAGAGGACGAGGCGGAGGCCAAGCGGAAAGCCGCCAAGGAGAAGAAGAAGCTGGATGATCAGATCAAGAAGCTCGAGGCTCAGAGTGCGTTATCACCATCGGTTGCTATTGGAGACCTGGTTGCTGACCTGCTTTGCATGATGCAGATACCAATTCGACTGCCCGTGGAGCCAATCCAGACCCTCGGCCAGGTAATTCAATGCTGTCTAGATAGAAATGGAGTGGCGAGTGGATCCTGACGGCTCTCTCGCTCTGTGTCCAGTGCGCTATGATGAGGACGGCCTGCCGATCTACACGGAGTCGTCTCTGCAGATCAACCAAGGCGGCGACACGGCCGACTGCCCCTTTGACTGCTGGTGCTGCTTTTAGACCAATCAGCAGTCTAATTGACCAAATTACCAGCCAATAGAATCCCTTCATGCATCACTTTTGTCTCTGATTGGTTGATAAATCGCACGTGTCATCCTTCAGAAATAGCGCGGGAACTCTCGAGACCTCATGGCCAAGCGCAGGAGCGACCAGGAGCCGGAGGATTACGCCACTGCCAAGCGCTGCGATGGCGGCCATCGACCTGATTCTGACGCCAATGGAGCTGCCTGCATTGGCTCTAGACAAGACCCAGTGGAGCTGCAGGCGTTCGGCCTGGAAGACCGCGCCGAAGCCGTGATCGCCAGTGGGAAGACCAACTGGAGCCTCTCGAATCTGAGCAAGTGGAGACACGAGGCCTTTGCCTCCGCCTCGGCTGCCAAGGGAGCCAATGGGGACTGCAATGCCCCAACAGCAGCAGCCGCAGCCTCTCGCGAGTATTTAAAGCAGCGCCAGCGGGCCTACCGCCAGCAGATCCTGCAGTCGCGCAATCCTATTTAGCTCATGGAAGGAATACAGACAGCCGTGTTTACTTAATGCTATCAGTCGTCGTCTTCGTCCTCCAGGTCGCTATCGTAGTAGATCGTCTGTCGGATGGCGCTCTGCTGCTGCGGCGGCGGTGGCGCTCCAGCCGAGCTGTTGCTGGCGTACAGGCCTCCGCAGTCGTCCGTCGGGGTCTCGGGCGTCGCGCCTTCGAACGTCAGCACCTCGTGCAGACTGCAGAAGTAGGCGAGGAAGGCCGTGGAGAACTTGTCCGTGCCGCCCAGCTCGTCCAGCCCCTGCACCATCTTGACCACCTTCTGGCCCTTGATGAGCGCGATGCACGGGATCATCCACACGCCCAGGCGCTCGACCAGGAACTCGTGCTTCTCGGCGTTCAGCTTGACGAACCGCGTCTCGAGGTGGCGCGGTGCCAGGCGCGCGAGGTGGCCGTCGATGAGCTGGCAGAAGGCGTTGGCCGGCGTGAAGAAGTGGACCACGATCTTGTCGCTCTTCTTCATGAGCGCGAAGAACTCGGCCGTGTCCGTCACCAGCGAGTACTCGCCGTGGCCCTGCGCCTTGAGCTCCTGCTGCTTCTGCGCGCGCGCCTTCATCTGCGCCAGCCGCTTCTCGCGCAGCCGCTCCAGCTCGTCGTCGTCCGCCTCTTCCAGCCGCTTGATAGTGTCGTCGATCTCCTGCTCCTGGCGGTCTAGCGTCTGCAGCACCTTCTCGCCGATGGCGCTGGCCACCATTTCTGCTTGCATCCGCTGCATCTTGGCGGACGGCTCTCTGAAAAGGATCTGGGGCGGATGGTCTGCTCGCAGTTAAGTGCGACCACAAAGAGGCGTCTAGGTTCGCATAGCTACTGAAAACCGAACTTAATGGGGAAAGTAGCAGTGTGGGTTGAAAATGCACATCATGCATGGCTTAATGGACTGACTTCGCTCCTCTCTACAGCGCTCGCTCGTTCTCGTAGTCGATCAGACGCTGGATCAGATCCTTCTTCTGGCCCTGGGTGGACAGGTTGCGCTCCTTGAGCTTGTCCTTCAGCACGTTGGGCTTGAGCGCCTTGATCGCACGCGCGTCCAGAGGCTCATCTAAAGATCGGCAACAGATACGATGAGTCTCATGAGATCAGAAGAAGTCAAATGTAGCCATAGAGCAAAAGACTACGCACCGTCGTCCTTGATCTCGATCTTCTTGACCTTCTCACGCGCAGCAGCAGCTTCAGAATCACAGACAGCAGCCAATTAGTTCCTAGATCATCAAGGCAGCAACAGCACAGAGCCAAATCAAGGCACGCACCATCTTCCTCCTCCTTCTTGCGGCGCTCGGCCTCCTCGCGACGTCGCTTGACCTCCTGCAGACGAGCCAGGTCCTTCTTGGCCTCCTCGGTCTCACCAGCCAGATGCTTCTTCAGGTAATGCGCAGCGGCACGCTCCTTCTCGATGGCCTCGCGCTCTCTTCGCGACAGCGTCTGCTCCACGGAGCCGACCATGTCCTTGGCCTTCATCACCTTGTTCTGCGCCGGCTTGAGATTCGGGTTGTTGACCTGCACGATGTCCTTGATGCCCTTCTTCTTCTTGGGCTGCTCGACCGCCGGGCCGTCGGCCGACGTGGAGAAGCCGAAGAGCGACTTCTGTGGCACGCGCTCGAAGGTTACGCCGCTGTCGCCCTCCTCCTCGTCCGACGACTCGTCCTCCTCACTGTCGTCGTCGCCGCTCTCGCCGTCCTCGTCGCGGCGGGCCTTGCGCACGCTGGCCTTCTGCTCCTCCAGCTCATCGCGCTTCTGCATCTCCTCGGCCGAGGCCACGAACTTGCGCACGCCGCCCTTCTCCTTCTTCTTGCGGGCGTCGCGGCCCTTGCCGCCGCCGGCCTTGGCAGGAGCTCCCTTCTCGCGCATGTCTCTCTCTTGTCTTTGGCTGGAAATGGCGCCGCCGTCTTGACCGCCAGAACCAGTGCGTTTAATTCCGCATCAGACTGTTTAAAACACTTTTTTTAATACGATACTTACCCACAGGGAACGTTCGTGCAACATTCATGGGCGCTAATTGAGCTAAATGGGTGCATGACAGTCGATCTCAACAAGATTGTTCGCCTCCGAGACCAAGCTCCAGGTTGCATTGTGTATTGTGCATGAGATTCGAGACTCCTCGCGGCATGGGTTTCACGCCCGCTCTTTGCAGGAGATCGGTCGAGGCGTACGCTAACTGCCGGATTCTGCGATGACACGAAAAGCGGTTGTGGAAGGCAATGTCCGATGACGAGGTCGTGTTGCCAGTGAATGAGAAGCCTGAGGCGCTTATGGAATCCAAAGCCCAAAACAGTAAGCTTGATATGAAGAGCTCGTAGACTCAGTACCAAGGACTCCTCGATCATATTCAACTGGAAGCTTGGCAATAAGGTCGAGGAAAACAATCAGTACTAGTAGTGCCCATGCGGACGGAGGATGACGTTGTTCCGCCGTCTCCATTCCCGATTCCCGACCCACTGACACAGGAATCGGTCAAGAACACGCTGGTTGCATACGCTCAAGCTCGAGCGTTTGCCCTGCCGTGCGCTGCTTCCAGACTCAACCGACTGAGTGGACTCAGCATGTCATCGGTGGTGGAGGTATCGGTAATTTATGTTCTGGTCATTGTCGATCTAAGGCTGGCACGGATACGTTGGAGTCTGTCGTTCAAAAGGCTTGTGGAATGCTCCTTGGGGAATACTTGGTATGTGTCGCCGAGTGGCAAGGTGGTGTGATCGTGATAACGTAAAGATGAGCTTTTCACCATTTCTTGATCTTGCGTCCTTTACCTGCTCTCATGAGCTGACAAGAGCGTGAGGCAACCCTCCTTCGTCCGAATGCTCTTCTCGCCTTGGATCGCATGAGGTATTCAGTTCCTGCTTGAGTATGGCTCACTCACCTGTGCCTGTGCTTTAGCCCATGGTGTGGTGGCTTTCAAGATGCTCCTGGAAATCTCGTCTGTGCCATCCAAGGAGCTTATGGAGAGCGTCGTGGACATGGAAATGAGGAATCGTTGTCGCGTTTAGTCTGGACGGGGTCGTCACGGCCTCGTAAGCTAGCAAATGAGCAAAAATGTGTGCTCACGTGAGTCTTCAAGAGAATGCAGAGCGACTAATTCTAATCCGCTCATCCACAACCGATCGATGCTGCCAATGGACAGTGCGACAGTGAGCCCACTGAATCAGAGAACGAGAATCAACCCGTGCTATTATTGCAGTGGTGCTGATGCGAGATGGCGCATGAATCAGCAGCCAAGTATCAAGCATCTGCCTCCCACACTACCGCAAAAGAATCCATGTCCAACACTCTGGCCAATGAACCCACGATGCGACCACTGAACATCCAGTCGCTCGAGATCCGCAGAGGCGGATGCAAGAGGCGGATGCAAGAGGCGGGTGATGAGTAAGTGCGTGTACCGCCGCCAGATCCGTTCGGATTGGCGACAAGCGGACAAATGGCTGCCTCTCTTGGCGGACACGACGCAGACGTGCCAATCCGAACTTTATCAATGCATTTGCGAACCTAACGAAATTACATTCTGATTGGTTGAAACCCAGTGAGGGGGTATTATTCACAAAGAAACGGTGCTATTTGAAGATTTGCGCGGCCTTGACCATGACGACGGTGAGCGGAGCTTCTCGGCGCGCGCTCTCTCTGGCCTGGCGACTGACGCGTGCGTGCTGTAGATCTGCATCGGAGGGGTCTGTATCCCCGTGTACGCGCTGATCCCGCTGGCGCTCATTTTCCTGGACCAAGCGTGGAGTTGGTTCAAGAAGAACGTGCTCGGAATGAGCGATGCCGTCGTGGTGGAGGGCGTAAGGACGTCTGCTGGCGCTGTCGTTGGTTGTGGCGCTGTACTAATCATGTGTGTACTGCAGTCTCGTGTGATCCACATCACGACGATGGAGCAGTACAAGGAGCTCCACCAGAAGGCCAAAGACACGAAGCGATCGGTGCGTATTCCTACATGATGATGGCGGTACCGCTTAGTCCAGCGGCGCTGGATGTATGGACTCAATCGCCTGTGGTAATCTGCTACTGTAGCTCGTGGTGGATTTTACAGCCTCGTGGTGCGGCCCGTGTCGCTTTATCGCGCCTGTTTACGCAGAGCTGAGCAAGAAGTATCCATGCACGCTCTTCCTCAAGGTGGACGTGGACGAGATGAAGGTGAGTGCGCTACGTTACTACGGCTGGATCTTTCTCAATGTGGCTACAGCTCAGCATAATCGCTTCGTGTTTACACAGCAAATCGCTCGTGGTCACGGCGTGAGCGCCATGCCGACCTTCCAGTTCTTCCGCAACGGCACCAAGTGCGACGAGCTGCGCGGCGCCAACAAGAACGGACTGGAGGAGAAGATCCAGAAGCACTACGTTGAAGTGGAGCTACCCGAGGAAGAACAGCCCGTCACCCCCGAGCCTGTTGAAACTGCGGAGGAGAGCTCGCTGCGTCAGCGCAAGACGCCGCAGGTGGTCGCCATCGACTCGGAGGCGCAGTGGAAGGAGCTCTTGATTACGGCCCAGAAGCGCGAGCAAGTGGTACGTGATTGCGCCCACCCAGAGGCGGGGCAAACACCACGCGCGTTTTTGGCGCAATCAGTGCAGCTGTCTCATGGATAACTCCTGGTCTGTAGGTCGTCGTGGCGTTTACCGCGGCCTGGAACAATGAGTGGCAGAGCATTGCGCCGGCCTTTGAGGCGCTGAGCATGCGATACCCCAAGGCCGTGTTTGCGCAGGTGGATGTGGACGCCCAAGAGGTACGATCTTTAGTCGAAGCATATCTATGCGTGATGTGGCTGATCTCATGGGCGTATCTATTGCAGGAGCTCATGGCGGAGTACGAGGTGGAGAAGCTGCCCACGTTCAAGGTGCTCAAGCAGGGCGAGGTCGTGCAGGAGCTCACGGGCGGCATCAAGAGCGCTCTCGAGAGCGTTGTGGCTGCCCACTGCTCGTGAATATAAGAAGAGAGACTCATCCATTATAAGAAGGATTAGTCCATGGGACTATGGGAACGGAGTGGTGGTACAAACTCTTCTGGGCGTGGCATTCATTCATGCGCATGTCGCAAGCGCATGTTTTCTTGCGCCGTTGTCTCAGTCCTCATCAATTGCAGCGGGCCATTTCGATTGATGAGTTCGTTGAAGCCAATCAATTTGGAAAGGCAAAGAGAAGAGATGGATAGATAGATAGATAGATGGATGGATCTGCAGCTGCAACAATCTATTCTCTCTTCCCGTCGGTTTCTCCACCCATTAGCCACACTGCTGTGCAACCAACTCAAGTTGCGTGCATTGAGATGCGCGCGGGAAGGGAGAGGGATCCATGATCAGCGCCAAGTGATCACCACTCACCACCAGGCGACGCGCAACATCGTAATCTTGGTTTACGATTGCGGATTACGCCCCCTCTCACCCGCGGTCCTTGGTGATGGGTGAGTGGGTATACATACAACGGTTGGGCCGCCGGCCCTTCCTTCTTCTTTTTTCTTCAATAAAAGAAAACAAACCCGTTTCACAGTCACAGGAATCCAGCCGAATTTAGAAAGAAACGCATTGAGATCTCTCCGCCCAGAGCGTTGATCCGCTTCTTGGCACAGACGGAGCTGTTGGTGGCGAGCGGAATCGGATCCGCTTCGAAGCGGACCCGCCCGCCTGTGTGTGGGCGTGTTTAGTTAACAACATGTCTATGCGAGTAATGGCGCTCGGACGAGTAATCGGCCCGCGAGGGCAGCCATTGGCCATTGATTCGCCACACAGCGGGGTGTTGTAGCCTGGGCGCTCGCATGCGCTGCAATCTGACGGCCTCTTTGGCTGATTACGCCAGCGTCCCTGAAAACGTATTCTTAGACGGACCAGTTTGGGTACATCTATTCTCACATACTATTTGAATATAGAGGTATTTACTATACTAAAGAATAAATAGGGTAAACGAAAAGAAAAGGGTATGTACTTTCGAGATACACAAAGGCACGTGGATGGGGATATGGGGACAGAGAACAGCCTGCGTACTTAAGGTTTTATTCAGGAGGGGCTTGGGTGGGCTGGGCGGGACCCTAAAATAAAACCTCCCGCGTTCTCCATCGCGGCTCCTCATTTCTGAAGCCACGACCAGAGAGTGAAGACGAGAAGCGAAGCTCTCTTTTTGGCTGCTTTGTCTCCTTACACAGGCTCCCTCTCCATCTCCAGCCCTCAGACCAATGCGTAGCACTATGCTTCTCCAGTCCACAGCGCTCCTGCTGCTCGTACTGTCGCAGGCCGTCGATTCGGCCCTGGCCTTCCGTCGAGGCAACATGCGCGGTCTTCTGGATTCCATCACAGGTAACGGCGCCGGCGCCGAATCCCAGCAACAGCTCGACGCGAGCGGCAGCACTGCCAACCCCATCCCGATCGTGGCTGTCTGGACGCCTGTGGAAGGACACCCGCTCGAGAGCGTGATGCAGCCCATCGACAAGATCGTGGGGGATGAGGCCATCGTGATCTTCCACGATCGATCGGTGAGCGTTGAGGCCGAGGCTGAGTCGGCCGTCGTCTCCTTTGACGTGCGATCAAGCGTCAACTGCGTCGTCAGTGTGTGTGGCTCCAAGACCAAATGGCTGCCGTGGGCGGAAGACCCGTGCTTCGACCTGCGCGTGGCCTCCAAGTCGTCCGATGCCGATGAGAACGGCGTGATTCGTGGTTTCTCGGCCGCCTACGTCCCCGATCGCCCCGTGGCCATCAAGCTGTACCTTAAGTTCGACGCGACCAACTTCATCGACGGCTCGGCTTGCCAGTACCAGATCATATCGGCCAAGAAGACTGTCTACACTGGCGGCGCTGTCTCGACCACCTCCTGAGTGAGGGGACAGGCGACCCCAACTCTACATTTCCACCGCGCTAATCGCGTGGGCGTGGAGGCCTCAAGAGCTTCTGACCTCTCGGCGCCATTTTGACTGCGCTCCTCCGAGAGCGACAGAGCGCCGAGCAGGAAGAACCACACGAAAGGGCGACAAAACCGTTCTTTCTATGGAGCTCCCGCGGCCAGTCCCGCCCCGCGCGAGCCGCTGTACCATAGCATAGATGAATGATTTAAGTATGAGGCATTGTTGGCCAATATAGCTCCGAAAGCTGCACTCTGCGCTCATCGTCCAAAGATCTCTGGAGCTCTCCATGGAGCTACGTGAGCTGCTGCATCTCCATGGGCCTCTGCACCAGCTGGCATTAGCAACCAAAGCGGGGAAGAAGGCGTTTCTGTGTCGCACGGTTGTCGCTGGTGTGGGCCACACGTGGGTGCATAAATCAGGCACGTGGTACCAGATATGTACCACCACTGTACAATGGTAAGATTTAAGAGGGTAAAATTAATCGTTGATGTTAAACCAGAGCTAAAAATAGCTAAGCCAACCGTCACATGACCTTCAAGCAAAGAGCGCAGCTGCGCCGCAATGTCTTTTGTTGACTGCTGAAGAGGCATCTTCTGCTTGAAGCATTTGATAATCAGTGACATGCACTGGCCTCAAGCCAGAGAGTCCAGTGTTGTTGTTCCTCTGCAACGCATGGCGTCCAATGCTGCTCACCAATTCCTCTTTTCACTGGATTTCGCAATTTTCTGATTTACGGAATTGCGATTTCTGGTGATTGGAGACAGACGCCGATTCTTCAGCGCAACATTGTCGGCGAGCATGTCCCAGAGCTGTACACGCACGTGAAGCGGATCCGCCTGCTGGGTCAACGTTACTGCATTGCGACTTGGGTTGCTCGAACTCGCCTGCATCCGCCGAATATTGCTCCATACCACAGCACCGAATATGTCGCCTCAACATCCGGAAGGCGGAAGGCTCGGATACGTTGAGGTCTGTCCTAGCGCATAATATCGAAGCGGGGGTGACTGGATCCTGCTGGCCGCACGCCATTCGCGCCATGCTAGGCGCACACGCCACTGGCGCCTGCCTGCCGATGGACCCATGCTGCTGCTCTGTCTATGTGCGCACATCCCCTTTTCGCGCAACCTTAGCGTAACCTACGACTTCACCCCGTCCCCTTGACTGGTGCCAGGTGGACTCTTTTTTCTCCTGGCACATCCGCTTGCACTGAACCACGGGCCGCCTCGCTTCTCCTCCGCTCCTGCTCATCCGCTATTATTTTGCGCTTGGGACGGTCTGCGACTCGTCCGCCCATAGAACCACGACGCTCCACCAACTGAAGACCCCGACGGCCGCTGACATGCGGTCCGGCCACACGTCCGACCCCATCGTGGGGCCCGCACTGCGCGGGACGCAGTTCCTCTGCACCTTCCTGGCTATGATGCTCTTCGGCACGGCCTTCAAGGGCGCCACCATCGTGATCCACAGCGACGGAGAGCCCGTGAAGCTCACGGTGTACTACGGCGGCCCGGCCGTGAACTTCGCGCTCGTGGTCTCATTCGCAGCCGCCATGTACTGCCTCTTCTCGCTCGCAGTCAAGCTTTCCAATGCGTCGGCCATACTGCCGCTGCGGTTCACGTTCTGGATCGACGCGCTCTTCACGGTCTTCTTGCTCAGCTCGGGCTGCTGCGTGGCCGCCAGCGACTACATGCGCTACTGCGACACGCTGAGCGAGCGCGTGCACTGCAGGAACCTCCGATCCGGCGCCGTGCTCTGTCTGCTGGCTTTCGTGGTCTTCCTGGCGTCAGTGGGCTGGAGCGTGTGGCTCAAGGTCGGTCGCAGCAAGCGCACGAGTCGCGCCAGTCCGCCATCGGGCCCACCCATGACCGACGACTGCGTGGCGCTGGACGCCATGATGGAGCGCTCCACGTCCAGCATCGAGTCCCCGCCCTCGACATATGTACAGACCAACTTCGCTGAGCAGCCGCACAGCCATGGCGGGCGCATGGGCGTGTAGCTCGGTAGTGATGGAGGATGTAATAGGTATAATACAAAAGATAGTGTTGGAAATCCCCAATCTACTCATGCATGGATACGCATTGCTAATAAGCCCCTTCTCACACTAGATTTAAAGACGGCATTAAGAGCTTCGGTCATGGACGCTGCAGAGCTTCATGGAGGCGATGAAGATCCGACGGTGTCCCCATCTGCCAGGAAGAGCTTGCGCTCGTCATGCACGGATGCGATTACAGTAAACACATTCACCCAATTACCCACAAAGATACATTCCGTACTTGGCTGGGTGTTTATTTCCACTCGAACTGCCGTCTGATCGTGGTGGGTTTTTACTGGCTACGTCGCGCACTGTGATTGGCTGAAAACACATCCAGTGCGCTCCGCGGTTGTCCGTCCGCTCATTCGCATTGCCAGCCCAAGCGGACGACCGACCTGACTGAATCCCCATGGCGCTGCTGCCGCCGGCCTTCATCGCGGGCGTGCTCGTGGTCTTCCTGCAGGTGCGCCTGCGCTCGCACTGCAGCCTGGCCACGCGGCTGGTCAACGGGCTCACGTTCTTCCTGCCGCCCGAGGACGAGCTGCTGGACAAGATCAACGGCCGCAAGACGAAGGGCGGGGCCCTGAATCCGCTCTCGCCCGAGCAGAAGATGCAGCAGTTCTACGTCAAGTGGGCCAAGACGGAGCCCGGCGTCTTCCAGCAGACGCTCTTCTACGAGCTCTACGAGATGCTCGTGCTGCTCGTGTCCTCCACGGCGCTGGCCTGCATGCTCGGCGACGCCTTCACCTTCGCCATGCAGTGGCTCTCGGTGCCGACTGCGGTGGACGCCGGCTTCCAGGCCGACATCGCGGTCTACGGACTCGTGTCCGCGCTGCTCGTGAGCCTCTGGTTCCCCCTGCAGATCATCACACAGGGCTTGGCCACGTACGAGGCCAAGCTGGGCCTGGGCCTTGCCATCGTCGGCTTCGTCAGCGCGCTGTTCGTGCTGCTGGCGCCCAACGGCCTGCTGGCCTTCGACATGGAGCGCTCGGCCTCGCTGGCTGGTGAGCGGCTGGAGATCGTGCTGCGCGCGCTGGGCTTCGTGGACGGCGACATGCTCAACGTGGCGCCCGTGGGAGAGTTCCTGCGCGCGCTGATCTTCGGCGTCATGGCGCTGCTGGCCGCCGTGTTCGTGGCCACGAGCTTCCTGCCCGCCTTCCGCTTCTCGCGCATGTACGCTGAGCAGTCGACAGACGCGCAGACCTCTCGCCTGCGCGCACTGCTGCTGCACCTCAACATGATGTCGCCGCTGCTCGTGGCCAGCCTCTGGATCCAGAAGCTCTCGGTCGACGTCTTCGTGCCCACGTACCTCGTGCCCTGCTCCTCTCAAGCTCTCGTGCGCGACTGCTTCGCCAATGCAGAGGATGAGCTGGCGTTCGCTCAGGCCAAGCCCTGGAAGATGCTCGAGTCGTGCTTCAATCAACTGCGCGTGTACGTGGTGCTGGCTGCTTTGCTCGTGCGTCTGCTCTGCTTCCGCGGCCATCTCCAGTTCTTCCTCATGGAGCCCAAGGACACGATCCTGCAGCTCGTGCGTCGCGTGGGCCCTGTGGACGGCGAGCTGCTCAAGGCCAAGGTGCGCATCCAGTTCAACTACGTGCCCGTGATCGCCGTGCAGTACCTGGCCCCCGTGGGCGCGTCGCTGGCCTGCGTCATGCTCTGGATCCGCCAGACCAACACGTCTCTGGGTCTGCAGAACGGCATCTCTGCTCTGCTGGTCCGTGCCTTTGGCCTGCAGCTGCCTCAAGCCATCGCCACGGCCAAGAGCACCGCGACGTTCGTGCTGCCGGACAACACACCGCCTGACCTCGGTGGCTTTCGTCTGGGCCACGACATGACGTCGCCGGCATTAGCGCAGCTGATCAAGGGCATGAGCAACTTCAGCGTCATCACGGCCGACTTCCACGCGTCCTTCTTTGGCTTCTTCCTCTTCTGGATCAGCTTCACGTGGTTCCTCATGAGCCTCGCTGGCCTGGTGTACTGGAAGAACGTGCCCCACCTGATCAGCGGAGACGACCTGCAGTCCACGAGCAGCTCCGTGGCACAGCGCAGCAACAAGGAGACGCCAAAGTCGCTCAAGAACCAGCTCAAGAAGTTCAAGAAGCATTAAACGACGGCATGGTCAAATAGTTAGTGCTTTGAACGTAGCGGACGAGAAACAATCAAAGATCTGGAATTGATTATCGATTTGGTTCAAGGAACGGTTTGTTTTAAGCTCATTAGTCAGCCGTCCTGCACCACATCGACACTGAAGAATTCTCTCTTGGCAGAAGACGTTGTTGATCAGATACTGCATCTCCGCTTTCTCTTTCGCCCCGGTAGTTTTGCCTTCAGCTCCAAGAGTTTCTCCAATGCTTCTTGAGCACTGGGTCGATCAGCAGGTTCATCCGCAAGAAGCCCATCTGCAAACGATCTCCGCTCGTGGTTGTCGTCCCATGTTACTCTGCTACTGCGAATTAACTGACCCACATACCACAGATCCACCGCAGTCGTGTGCTCGCCCTTGGTCGCAAACATCTATGGTGGGTCTTCCTTCCATACTAGCTGGCGATCGATTGGGTTTTGTTGTGGACTTAATGCTGCGTGGTCAAAATCAGCAACTAACCACAAGACCTTCATATCAACACCAAAGTGTTGTCGGATGCTGCTCCAACGAATGTTCCGATGCATCCAGCCAGCTCCGTGAAGCGCAACCAGCATCTCCAGCACATGGATAAGCACATCGAAGAGCTCCAACAGATTGCTCGGTCGGTCTCTCTCCACAAGGCTGAAACACTAGAAGTTGCGTCGCTCTGTCCATTTCCACCAGCGTCTCGACGTTTGGCACTTGATGTGAAATCAAAACTTCATTGATCATCGTCAAGTGCTGCACTGCTGTCTGGAACAGATCCGTCTTGGAATAGTCCTTCACTGTGAACTTCGGGTCCACGTGGAGGATCAATCCATCATTTCCATCATTTCGGTCGTAAGCAGTGTATTCATTCTCCGCGATTGGTGGGCACAACTTTGCCAGACAGTTGAAAAGACGTGCCATATTCAGCATTGCCAGCATGAGGCGGAATTTGTCTCGCCATTGCGACAGATCAAAGCTGCTCAGAAGGACACTGGATACGGTATTGGCTTCTGTACTGAAATAGTTTGATAATTGGACCAGCGCCAGCGATCAAGCTTAGCACCAGAAGTCACGCAGCCAAACGAATAAGGAACTTGATCACCAAATATCCACCGCATTTGATCACATAGGCGACGTCGTCCAAGCATCATGTCTTCCGCTTCTCCCAGCTCTACGCCGCGCAACACATAAATCTCCTGCCAGATGAGTCGAAAAGCGGACCGACGGAGACTCCTCGAGTTCGAACGGCTCCAGTCCCGCGTAATCTTACCGTTCTCAAACACAAACTCGATCAGATTGCCGATCAATGAATCCCAAAGCGAAATGAACGACGCTGCAGTCGTGAGATCAAAAGCCACGGGGCGAAGGATGTACTCCATCACTTGGTCTTTAAATTGTGTGCATGGGGACAAGTCGTTAGGTGTGAACAATGTGCGGATCAATTCCGTATCCTGCGTGAAATAGCTCCAAGAACTCAGATCGCTTGATAACAAATTGATCTTGGCCGGTAATTCCTGTTTCAGGAATTGCGGTAGCTCATTGACGCTCGGCGGCGACTGGCACATCGATTTTGATTTTCCCACGTATCCGGACATATCGAAGTCGATACGACGACTGTGAGAGGCTCTGTCTCCTCCTCTCCAGCCTTGACGACAGCGCTCACATAGTCTTCAGTTGAAACAAATGCGTTTTTATTTGCCAATGCCGTCAGACTGCGGGAGACACTGAGCATTTCAATATGAACAGATGCGCGCAGCGTAGGGAATTTGGTCTTGATACGCTTCAGCAACTGTCCGATCGTTTCATCAGCGATCATTGGTACGGACGCCTCCATCGTGTTGGCGATCGCTTGACCATCGCTGCCAACCAGCCTGAACCAGACACGAGGCATGCTATACTTTGGCTCTCGTTTTGAAGAAAACGGGTTCATTTCTGTCAATCAGGATGAGTAAATTCTCTGGAGAATCAAAGATGAAGAATGGTTCGATTGATCAAATCAGGATCCAACTGTTCGATCACCATGGCCATGAGCTTGCATCTAGAGCTGAGATCTCTCTGGAGCCAGATTCAACAATCGAGTCTCTGCTAGAGCGTGTGAAAGGTGAATTTTCTTCTTTGCTTTGGTGTGTGGAACCAAATCAATTGCGCGGTTTCCGCAATGCGGAAGCATTGAAGAATAAAGACAAGCCTTTGCGTGACCGAGATCGCGTGGGCTCCGTTTTGATGCTTGGACTTCAGTCGAAAGCCGAGGTATTGGAAGAAGTCGACCCCATCGCAGTCGTGGTGCCGATGGATCACTCCCCAGACTTGCATGATCTGTGGTCGCAGGTGTCTATGGAAGCAAGCGTCTGGTCGTTGCCCGATGTCCACGACTTGAGGGAATTCCTGCACCAGGAACTGCCTGTGAAGATTCGCGTCAGCTCCAGCATCAACTCTATCGTCTTGTGCAACTGCGATGCGTTTCGCAATATGTCCACACACAACGAAGCCAGTCCGTGCAAAGAGTTTGTTCGACGAATCGAGATCCCGCTGGCCCAATTTGTGACTAGTGAGAACTCAGAAGCGTCCTTCATTTCTTTGTGGAACTCCAACATCGCCAACGTGCTGAGCTTTGCACTGAAAGACGCCACGATGACTCGCCATTGGAATCGCTCCACTTCCGGTATGCTGCACTGGCCAAGCTTTCTTCTCAAATGGGATTCGATCAACGTCTTTCGAGGCGAAGAATTGAAGCCTTTCGCTGATTTGAACGGCGGTCTCAGTCATTTTCGTGAGCAAATGATGTGGCATTTTGGAGATCAGGTGCCGTATCTGTTTGGCTACGTGGCTTCTGGTAATAAGATCGAGCTACTTGCGCTAGTTCGGTCCACGGACTTTTCGTCCAATGAAGTGGACTGTGTTCGCCTTGGCAACTACGACTTGGCGTATAGTCAGGATCGATGTCAACTTGCATTGGCCCTTCTGAATATCGCACGACTCGTTCCGTGTCTAGCAAAGCTGTGTTCCGATAGTGCTCGTCAAGAGTACGTAGAAGAGCACCGTCTCGATGGAGTTATTTCGCACATGGCACCAAAGTACGTGGCAAAGGACTACTCCCAAGCGAGCAATTCGGATACCAAAGTGCAGCATCTGCAGCAGGTCCATGATCTGCTGACCTCTCATCACGTACCGAATGCTGAAACGCTCGTGGGATTGGATAAAGAAGCGCAAGTGTTGGTATTTCAGCCTCGTGGAGAGAATTGCCAGCCGTGCAATCTGCTGGAGCTCTACGATCTGATTGTCAATGTGCTAGAGATGCTGGTTGTACTGCATGAAGCCGGATGGATGCATCGGTGGATACAGTGGGGCAGCATTCACAAGCGATTCGGATCTGGCCTCAGGACCTCGTGGTTCATGTCGAACTTTGACTTTGCTGCTCCAAGTCCTCAGCAGAGTCCACTGGATCGTCCTTTGGGATGGACAGAGGACCCACCGGAGATGTGTTTGGCAGAGGGCGACCACTCTACTGCTGCAGATTTATGGTCTGTGGGTCAGTTGATTCGCACTTGTAATTTAAGTTGGGACGACAATGAAACGCGGAAGGCATTCACAGATTGGCTTATGGCAGATGAGCCAAGCAAACGACCAAATGCGAGTGAGGCTCTGCTGAAGCTGAAGGAATTAATGGAAGATCAGTTCAAAGAGCTTCTCCAGATGCCAGAGAAGAAGGAACCAAAAGATAATGCGAGTGGAAAGAAGCGAGAGAGTGGAATGGAAGATAAACGTCTGGGAGAACACCAGTCAATGGACCAAGAGCCATTGAATCAAAAGCGACACAAGGCCACAGAGCAGGAAAAGCAAACGTCGAAGGTGTTGGATCTCGTTGGATCTTTCTAAATGCCTGGTTCACCAATAATTCAGTCATCTTCCTGCAGAAACCACATCTTTAAACCTACGCAGTAGACTCAAGGTAAACTCCAGTGTATTTGCTGTTCACTTATCTTCAGTGCTTGTACTCCGCTAGGTAAGTCTTCCAGCCCTTGGAGTCCATCTTCTCGATCTTTCCGTCCACTTCCTGCTTCTGCTCCTCCAGGAACGCGGCCATCGCGTCAATGTACTTGCCGCCCAGCATGCGGACGGCAAGCAGACCGGCATTGGTGGCGTTGCCGATGGCCACGGTGGCCACGGGCACGCCACGCGGCATCTGCACGATGCTCAGCAGAGAGTCTTGGCCGTTCAGCGTGCTCGTCTTGATCGGCACGCCGACCACTGGCAGAGGCGTGAGCGCAGCGATCATGCCAGGCAGGTGAGCAGCGCCGCCGGCACCAGCAATAATCACGCGGATGCCGCGCGAGTGGGCGTTCTGGGCGTACTCGTACATGCGCGCCGGCGTGCGATGCGCCGACACGATGCTGAGCTCGTACGGCACGTCGAACTTCTCCAGCATCTCCGCAGCGGCCGCCATGGTGGGTAGATCCGAGTCGGAGCCCATGACCACGCCCACGATCGGGGCGGATCCAGCACCGACGAGGCTTGGCGTACGTTCCAGCAGCTCCGTGGAGATGGCCTGGGCACGGTCGTGGAGCTGCTTCAAGCTGTCAGCCACGATCGTGAAGTGACCGAGCTTGCGGCCGGCACGCGCTTCGGCCTTGCCATAGTAGTGTGCGCTGGCACCGGCGATGGCCAAGCACTTGCGCATAAGGGCGTAGCTCTCGTCCTCGCTGGACGACTGGGCGCCGAGCACGTTCACCATCAGTGCCGAGTTGACGCGGAGCGCACAGCTGCCGAGCGGCAGGCCGCAGATGGCGCGCAGGTGCTGCTCGAACTGGTCGGTCTCACAGGCCTCGATGGTGTAGTGGCCCGAGTTGTGCGGGCGCGGCGCGATTTCGTTGAGCAGCACGTCGTTGGAGGCCGTGAGGAAGAGCTCGACGCCGTAGATGCCGTTGCCCTGGAGCTGCGCCACGGCGCGCGAGGCCATGTCCATGGCGCGGTCGAACACCTTGGTCGGGATCTGCGCGGGCGCGAGCACCGTGTCGCAGATGCTGTCCTTCTGCGTGGTCTCCACGACCGGGAAGGCGCGCACGTCGGCGTCCTGCTTGACCACCATCACGGCCAGCTCCTTGGTGAACGGCACCCACTTCTCGGCGTACAGCGTCGTGTCCTTGTTGGCCGACTCGCTGGTCACGCCGAGCTTGGCGAAGGCCGCCGGGATCTCATCGGCCGAGTTGACCACGGCGTTGCCCTTGCCGTCGTATGCCCAGCGACGCGACTTGAGCATGTACGGGTAGCCGAAGAGCTGGCCGACCTGCTGCGCCTCTTCAACCGAGCTCACGATGTGGTACGGTGCCACGTCCACGCCTTCGACCTGCTCGAAGGTCTGCTTCTGCACGTACTTGTCCTGGATGAGCGCGATGGTCGCGGGCGCCGGGTGCACCTCCACGCGGCCCTGCTGCTGCAACTCGGCCAGGAAGGCGGCGTTCACGTGCTCGATCTCGACCGTGATGACGTCGCACTGCTCGGCCAGCGTGGCGATGTCGGCGTCCTGCGTGAAGCTGCCCTGGATGGCGCGCAGGCCGACCTGGCCGGCCGGAGAGGCCTGGCCCTGCGGGTCCAGCACGATCAGCTGCAGACCCAGGCGGTGGGCCGCGTCGGCCATCATGCGGCCCAGCTGGCCGCCGCCCAGCACGCCCACGACCGGCGGCGCGTTGCCGTTGAGCGTCTTGACGATCGGCATCTTCGAGGTCGTCCTATTTCAGTAGTATGCGGTTGGAGTGTAGCTCTTGGCCCAACGTAGACGGGTCACTACCCACGGGTTTGACGTGTTTAACTGGCAAGACCCATGGGTTCCAACTATTTATGGGAAACTCATGAAAGACCGTGGGTTTTATTCCCGTATTTTACTCTTGAAACGACCTGAAACCCGACCCGTATTTGGTTGGTTGGGTACCGCACCAGAACCCGAAACTAGTGTGGCGCACCTAATTTCGAGCTTTAGTAGCTGCTGGCGAACCAATTGCAAGAGTTGCGACCATGCAGATCCGAGTGCGGAATGTGGACGTGGATGGAGACCTGCGCATGCACAGCGTGGCCGAGGAGCTCCCGGACGAGCACCAGATCGTGGTGGTGACGCCTGGACAGGTCATCAGCACGGACACGGGCGCCTTCCTGCGCGGCCACGGCACCTACTTGAGCAACAACGAGCTCATCGCGAGCGTGGCCGGCGTGGTGGAGAAGGTCAACCAGCTCATCACGGTGCGGCCGCTCGTGTCTCGCTACATCGGCGAGGTGGGCGACATCGTGGTGGGCCGTATCACGGAGGTCGGCAACAAGCGCTGGAAGGTGGACGTGAACGGCCAGCAGGACGCGTCGCTCATGCTCAGCTCCGTGACGCTGCCCGGCGGCGCCCAGCGACGACGCACGTACGAGGACCAGCTGCAGATGCGCAACTTCTTCGTGGAGAACGACCTCATCAGCGCCGAGATCCAGGAGGTGCGCTACGACGGCTCGCTGAGTCTGCACACGCGCAGTCTGCGCTACGGCAAGCTCGAGAACGGCCAGTTCGTGGCCGTGGCCGCGCCGCTGGTCAAGCGCATGAAGCAGCACATGATCGCGCTGCCGGGCATCGGCATTGACGTCATCCTGGGCACCAACGGGTACCTGTGGATCTCGCGCAGCATGGACGACGCGTCGGCCTCGCTGCTGGAAGAGAACGCGCCCGGCAACATGGAGACCCGCGTGGAGATCCTCATGGCCAAGCGCCAGCTCCACGCCAACACCAAGATGAGCGCCGAGGACCGCCGCAAGATCGCGCGCGTGCACTGTGCCGTCCAGCATCTCAACGAGAGTTTCCGCCTCATCACGCCCGAGAGCATCATGGCGGTGTACGAAGAGCTGCAGGCTGAGGAAGACTAAGTAATTAACAGTAGATACATCTTTCACCACCAATGGTCTGGGTTTGCATCGTGTTCCATAGCTGGGCGATTGGAATGGCCACTCAGTTCAGCTGAGCGCCTGCGGTTAGAAGCACGACGAGTCCCGACCGAAAGGCATGCAGAGCCAAGCTGCGCGGTGGACTGACTACAAAGTGATGGTTAAGAGTATGTGGCAGCCCGAAGCGGAGATCGGTCTCGTCCTCCTCCATTAACGGCCCATTGGTCTGTCGTATGGAGCCTTGAACGTGTCATTGGTACTTGGAGAGAGCATTCACAGCTGAACAACCGTCTCCTCTGTATGGTAACAAGGTTTCCGTCACAAGTGACGTGTATTTGGAGCTTTGACTTACAAAGCTAGACTACGATCGACACAGAATGGAAGCCTGGGCTTAGTACATGGCGCAGTCCTTGCGCAGCTTGGGCTTGGGCGCGTCCTGGCTCTTGATCTCCGTGGTCTTGGCGGCCTCCTCGAGCGCGGCCGTGAAGCCCTGCTGGGCCTTGTGCACGTACGACGGGTCGATGAGCGACTCGGAGGACTCGGTGGCCGGCTTGTACTCGCGGATGACGGTCTTGACCACCTCAGTGGACGCGAATGTGACGGTGGTGGCCTTGAACGCGGTCGTGTTGGCCGCGACCGTGACGTTGCCGCTGGCCACGGCGTCCAGCTTCTTGCCGCAGAGCGGGCGACTCGAGGCCAGATGGAAGTTGGACACGAAGTCATCCGAGAACGTGGTCACGCCGAAGACGCTGTCGAAGGCCTGGCACTCGATGATCTGCATCTGCTGGGCCACGAGGTCCATGTTGCCGTCGAAGCGGGTCACGAGGCCGTCGTACGTGGTCTTGAGCCAGACCCAGTAGTCGCCCGACGTGGCCACCGACGTGGACGTCTCGGTCTCGGTCGAGAAGCTGCTGCTTCCAGCGACAACAGAGGAGCTCTCGTCGCCGACGCTGACGCCCGTGGAGTTGACAGAGATGATGATGCCCGAGTGGGTCTCGTTCTTGAGGCCGGAGTCAGCGTACGCGTCGTAGTCGCCGGTGTAGCCGTTGTAGCCGGAGCTGAAGGAGCTGTCGGTGCTGGAGCTGGCATCAACCTCCGAGCCAGAGGTGGAGGCCTGGCCGTAGCCGTGGTCGTTCTGGCCGTAGCCTTCATCGTTGCCGTAGCCGTTGTCGTAGCCAGAGTCGTAGATGCCGTCTGAGCCAGTGGAAGCAGCAGAAGCCGAAGCAGCAGTCGAGGCAGAGGAAGCAGCCGAAGCAGAGTCAGAAGCCGAGGTGGAAGTAGCAGCCGAAGCCACAGTCGAGGTGGAGGTGGAGGTGGAGGCTGACGCCGACAAGGAAGCCGACGTAGCGGCCGAGGCCGACGTCGATGCCGAAGTAGAAGCCGAGGTCGAAGCAGACTTGGATGCCGAGGCAGAGCTTGAGGCCGAAGCAGACTTAGATGCCGAGGCAGAGCTTGAAGACGAGGAGGTCGAAGCCGCGTCCGATCCCGATGCCGAGACGGAGATCGAAGCCGAAGCCGAAGCCGAGGACACCTCCGGAGTGGGCGAAGGCGTGGGGGCAGGCGTGGGGGCCGGGGTCTCCAGGGTCTTGGCGAAGCCCTTGCACATGTCGCTGTTGCTCAGCAGCTGCGTGGAGAGGATGTCGGGCAGCTCGTAGGTGTAGCTGTAGTCGCCCAGCTGCATGGGGTTGCCGTAGTTCCACATCTCGTCGCCCACCTCGGCGAAGTACTTGCCGAAGGTCGGGTGCTGCGTGGCGTCCATGAGCACGCCGTTGACCTTGATGTTCATGATGACCTTGGAGTCGCCGTCCACGCCCTTGACGCCGCCGCAGGTCTGCGAGGCCTTGGCGAAGGCCTCGAGCGAGGCCTGGAACTCCTCCTCCGTGAGCGGCACGCCGATCTTGCACAGGTGGTACGTGTACAGGTACATGTCGATGGCCGAGTGCCACGAGAAGAAAAAGATGTCGCGCGGCGACGCGAAGGTGGCCATGACGCCGCCCACGGCGTTGTGCACCTCGTTGTGCAGGCCGAACTGGATGCCCTCGAGGAACGTGGCGTAGTCCTGCGAGCTCGAGACGATGCTCTGGAAGGACGCGAAGCCGGCGCCCGAAGGCACGGCCTTCTGCGTCAGATCGTTGCGCACGACGTAGCCGCACGTGTTGGAGTCGTCACAGTTGTGCGACAGCGGCGCGCCCGTGCACTTGTAGCCCGAGGCGCCCAGGCCGTTGAGCGTCTGCTTGACCTTGCTGGAGGACGTGGCCGGGCCGCCGATGGCCTCGAAGATGTTCGAGCAGTCGTACATGCTGGTGCACTGCTTGTTGGCCGCCTTGACGTAGGCCGAGTGCACGTCGTAGTACGGGATGGTCACGCACGCGTACTTGGGGTCCAGGTCGCGCAGGTACGACTCGTAGGCCAGCAGCAGGCGGCGATGCCACATGAAGAAGGCGCACGAGTGGTGGGCCTGCTTCTCGCCCATGTCCTCAATGTGGATGGACGCCAGCTCCGAGACCACGCCGTTGTCGATGGCCTTGCCCACGGCCTCGAGGTACAGCGACTGCTCCTCCGTCGAGAGGCTGGACCACGACTTGCGGATGCGCTTGCCGCCGCAGACCGAGTTGCCGCCGGGCAGGCCTGTGGCCGTGCCGGCCGCACTGAGGACGTAGTCGGCCGTGGAGTTGGTCGGGGCGGAGGCCGCCGTCGCCGCGTGCAGCAGCACGGCCAGGCCCGAGAGGATGCGGGAGATCTGCATGAGGCAGGGAGGGACTTTCGGGGAGAAAGTTAGTTGGAGAGTGAGTCAAGTGGATGCGGATGGGGACGGCAGCCGTGGCCCGGGGATCGGGACGCACAGACACGTTTTGGATGATGACAGACGATGGGAATCTCTGGGGCCACGAACGTAACACCATCTGGCGCGAGTTGGTGGGTTGCGCATTGCAACGTTGCATACCATCATGATTTGGTTATAGAGGTTGATGATTAGTATGTTTACATAATACCATATAATTTAAGTATGTCGTAGTTTAAAAGGATATACTCTTAAACAGGATTTATAAAGCTTGAAGCCCGACGCCGAATTAGCCAGATGTTCTTTGAGAGACGTCTAATTTGGAAACAGTGGAACTGTTGAAGACGCGGTGGCGTTCATGTAAAAGCGAGGAGCTCAATTGTGTGGCGCATGGGAGAGCAATGGGCCAGAGACAGCGGATGAAAATCCACTTGCATTGAATCGTGCTATCACAGAGCCACATTACTCACTCGGATGCGGCGTCTCAGTGATTTCTGTTCCGGCCGATGATGCCAAGATGACAGCATAAAGCCAGAGACTGATTTCTTGGGCATCATCAATGGATTGGAGTCCAGAGTCCGAGTCTGGACAGATGAGTGGGGACGTGAGTGCAACTATGAAAGGGAACATCGTTAACTCCCCGAGACTGATTTATGTGTCACAGAGCAATCGGATCAGGCCCCCGTCCGTTTGTCTGCTGCACTCTCCTGTCGCAAGATCCCGTCTTCTGCTGCATCTTGCAACAGGTTCAAGGCGTAAGATCTGCATCATCTTTGGCGGATGCGTGATCAGGAACTGTCTATGTAAATGCTCTGTCGCTCTGAGCATGACAGCCATTGAGAATAACCAAGTTTGGATTGAGAAGCAGCATGGTCAAATCTGCAGTGCTGGGGATTAAATTGAAGGTTAGTCTTTGTCGAGAGAAGGGAATTTTATGAACATGATTGGATATATTTTTATTCCATGCAATAGTCTCAGGCATCAAAAAGAGCTACTACAACTAGGCACTTTGTTTATACACAGGAGGTGTTCACGTCCAGGACGGCGGCGTCAGGATCATGTTGGCGGGGTAGCCCAAGTCGTCGTTCGAGTTGCGACGGTTGCGGAGCTTGCGGCGGCCAAAGAAAGCTCCACCGATCACGATCGCAGCCACAGCCACAGCGCCGACGACCGCAAGGATAGTGCCAGCGGAGGAGCTTGCCCCGGACACCGCCCCCGTAGCACCGCTCGTGGTGGTAGCGGCCAACGACACAGTGACAGGAGCCGAGGTCGTGGTAGTCGCAGCCGGAGTGGTGCTTGGGGTCGTAGCTGCAGGAGTGGGGCACGGCGTAGCCGTGGTGGCAGCTGGAGTCGGGCAAGGCGTGGCCGTGGTCGCAGCTGGAGTCGGGCAAGGCGTGGGCGCCTCAGTAGGGGTCGAAGGGCATGGAGTCACAGTCGGAGCCTCAGTGGGGGCCTCGGTGGGGGTCGAGGGGCACGGAGTCACAGTGGCCGTAGGGGCTTCAGTAGACGGGGTAGTCGTAGGAGCCACAGTAGATGGGCACGGGGTTACAGTGGCCGTGGGGGCCGCAGTGGTCGTAGTGGCAGCAGGCGTAGCCGAAGGAGCTGATGTGGTGACCGTAGCCGCAGGAGTGGCAGTCGGGGCCGACGTGGTCGTAGTGGCAGCAGGCGTGGCCGACGGGGCCGACGTGGTCGTAGTGGCAGCAGGCGTGGCCGACGGGGCCGACGTGGTCGTAGTGGCAGCAGGAGTGGCCGACGGAGTCGAAGTCACAGGCGTCGACGAATTCCAGACACAGCCCCAGGCACCAGTCTTGATCTTCTGGCACGTGGCGTCCTCAGGAGCGATGCACTTGTCCATGTCAACGTAGCTCTTCAGGCTCTTGAGGCAAGCAGCCACAGCGACGTCGCCCTTCTTGGGGCAGGCCGTGCCAGCAGGTGCGGAGCCGGAGCCGCTGCAGACGGGTTCAGTGATGCAGTAGGTGGCATCGCCTTCCACACTCACTTGAGTGCAGCCGGACGTAACCGCAGTGGCGCAGGGGAGCGGGGCATTGAGCGGGTACGGCAGCGACAAGTTGAGGCTGGCCAGGATAGCGGCAACATCCGGCACCTCCGGCTGCGTGTAGTTCTCGCTGGCGGAGCACGGCAGCTGAATGTACTGCGGCACGATGATGTAGTTGCCCACGAGGTACGGGCCGGGCAGACCACCATTGGCGTCACTGTAGCCCGAGTCGCAAGGCTTCTCAGCTTCGGTGGAGTTGCTCGAAGAGTTGGAGCTGGCGGTCGTCGTGGCTGCAGGAGTGGCCGCAGGCTTCGTGGTCGTAGCGGCAGGGGTAGCCGAAGGCGTGGTTGCAGCAGGCGTGGCCGAAGGAGTCGACGTGGTCGTAGTGGCCGCAGGAGTGGCTGAAGGAGTCGACGTGGTCGTAGTGGCCGCAGGCGTGGCCGAAGGAGTCGACGTGGTCGTGGTAGCAGCAGGCGTGGTCGAAGGGGTCGTGGAGCTACCAGTAGACGTGGTCGATCCCGTCGAGGTCGAGTTGCCGCTGGTGGTCGTGGAGGATCCCGACGTAGTACCCGAGGTCGTGGAGTTGCCGGTGGTCGTGGAGCTGCCCGTGGTGGTAGAGCTGCCAGTGGTGGTGGACGATCCAGTCGTAGTCGAGTTGCCAGTAGTCGTGGACGAACCAGTGGTGGTGGACGATCCCGTGGAAGTGGAGTTACCCGAGGCCGTGGAGGTACCAGTGGTCGTGGTCGAGCCAGTCGTGGTGGAGCTGCCACCCGTAGTCGTGGAGTTACCCGACGTGGTGGTGGAGCTACCGCCCGTGGTCGTTGACGAACCAGTCGACGTGGAGTTGCCAGTGGTCGTGGTGCTGCCGGTCGTGGTGCCCGTCGTCGTGGTTGAGCCCGTGGTAGTGGAGTTGCCGCTAGTCGTGGTGGAGCCGCCGGTCGTCGTGGTCGATCCAGTCGTGGTGGCACCCGACGTCGTGGAGTTACCCGACGTGGTGGTGGAGCCACCAGTTGTCGTCGAGTTGCCCGAGACAGTCGTGGACGAGCCCGAGATGGTCGCGTTACCCGAAACAGTCGTGGTCGAGCCCGTGGTCGTCGAGTTACCAGACGTGGTCGTGGTCGTCGAGTTCTTGCCGCCCGAGGTAGTCGTGGTCGTGGTCGTCGTGGTGGTCGTCGTGTTCTTGCCCGTGGTCGTACCAGTCGAGGAAGTCGTGCCGGACGTGATGATGGTCGTGCCGTTGGCCACCGTGGAGCTCGTGGAGCCCGTGACAGCGTACACCTTCTCGGCCGCATCCACAGCCGCCTGGGCCGACTTGCGGTACACCGTGGTGATGCGCGTGGTGTTGGTCACCGTGACCTTCTTGTACGTCTTGACGATTTTGGTGATAATCGTCGAGTTGGAGAACGTGACGTTCTTAGTGTTGAAGTGCGTACTCTTGACGGCCAGCGACACGTTGCCAGCCTTGATCTGGTCCACCTTCTGGCCACACAGCGAGCGGCGCGAGGTCAGGTGGTAGTTGGTCGCGAAGTCGCTCGAGTAGTCCACGAGGCCGTTCACCGTGTTGTAGGTGTCGCACTCGATGAGCTGCATCTGCTGGGCCACGAGGTCCATGTTGCCGCTGAAGCGCGTCACGAGGCCGTCGTAGATCGTCTTGATCCAGACCCAGTAGGCGCCCGACGTGGCCACCGAGGCCGTGACGTTGCGCAGCACCGTCTTGTTGCTGCTCAGCGTTACGTTCACCAGAACAGTCGCGTTCGAGTAGCGACGGTAGCTGGACACGTCCGAGCCCTTGTAGTCGGCCACGATGATGCCGTAGCGCTTGGTCGTGTACACGTCGTTGTTCTCGTAGGCGTCGTAGTCTTCGTAGCCAGCGTAGCCGCCGTCAAGTTCACTGCCCGAGTACGAGTAGTCGTACTCGTCCGAGGCCGACGAGGCCGTGGCCGCCGCCGTGGTCGAGGCGTTGGCCTTGGCCGTGGTGTTGGTCTTGGTCGTGATCTTCTTGACCGTCGTGATGGTCGTGGTCTTGTTGGTCGTGGCGTTGAACACGCGCGTGACGGTCGTGACGGTCGTCGTGTTGGTCTTGGTGTACGTGGTCGAGTTGCTGGTCTTGGTGGCGTTGGCCAGGGACGTGGACGTGGCCGCAGCGCTGGACGTGATGCCAGTGTTGGCGGTAGCCACGTAGACGTTGTTGAAGCCCTTGCACACGGCCGTGTTACTCAGCAGCTGCTGGAGGAGGATCTCCGGCAGCTCGTACGTGTAGCTGTAGTCGCCCAGCTGCTGCACGTCGCCGTAGTTCCACATCTCGCTGCCCACGTGGCTGAAGTACTTGCCGAGCGTCGGGTGGTCGGCGGCGTCGATGGTCGTGCCGTTCACCACGATGTTCATGAGCACGCCGGACTCCGAGTCCGAGTTGTTCAGGCCGCCGCAGGACTGGGTCTTGTCCGAGTACGACTGCAGCGAGCTCTTGAACTCCTCCTCCGTGAGCGGCACGCCGATGTGGCACAGGTGGTACACGTGCAAGAACATATCGATGGCCGAGTACCACGAGTAGAAGAAGATGTCGCGGGGCGACGCGAAGGTGGCCAGGGTGCCGCCCACGGAGCTCAGCACCTCGTTGTGCAGGCCGAACTGCAGGCCGTCCACGAACGTGGCGTAGTCGCTGGCGCTGCTCACGATGCTCTGGAAGGCACCGAAGCCGGCGCTGGACGGGATGGGGCGCGTGGTCAGATCGTTGCGGACCGTGTAACCGCACTGGTCGTTGTCGTCGCAATCCTCCGAGTAGGGGTAGCCCGAGTGCACGTAGCCCGTGGCGTTGAGGCCGTTGAGCTCGAGCGTGGCCTGCTTGGTGCTGGCGTTGCCGCCGATGGCCGAGAAGATCTCGGAACAGTCGAACATGTTGGTGCAGCGGCCGTTCATGGCGTCGGCGTAGGCCGAGTGCACGTCGTAGTACGGCAGCGTCAGACACGCGTAGTCCTCGTGCAGGTCGCGCAGGTACGACTCGTAGGCCAGCAGCATGCGGCGGTGCCACGAGAAGAAGCCGCACGAGTGGTAGCCCTGAGCCGCACCCAGCTGCTCCACCTGGATGGCCGCGAAATCCTTGACGCCGCCCTGCTCGATGGCCAGGGCCGAGGCCTCAAGGTACAGGTCCTGCTCCGCCGAGGTCATGGAGGCCCACGGCTTGCGGACGCGCTTGCCGCCGCAGCGAGAGTTGCCGCCGGGCAGGTCCGTGGCCTCACCGGCCTCACTGAAGATGTCGATGGTCGTTCCGTTCACTTCAACCGTGACGTTCGAGGCCGCAGATCCCGTCCCTGTCGAGTACGAGTACGCACCGGAGCCCGAGGAGTAAGTGGCGGCCGCAGCAGCCGCAATCGCCGTGGCGTTGGTGGTCGAGGACGACGTGCTCGACGTGGTTCTCGTGCCATTGGACGAGATTGTGGTCGTAGTCGTGGTCGTGTTCCTGGTGGTGGTCGTAACCGTGGCCGATTGGGCCACACTGGCTCCGAGCGCGAACGCCAGGGCCGCGGAAAGGATCCTCATGGTGGAGGTGTCGCTGTGACCGCGAAAAGAGAAAAGTGAGTGAGCAAAGGATTGGTAGAACTTGCAACAGAGCCATGAGGCCAGTGGACGACCGAACTTAAGCAGGATACTTATCCAACCAGCAGAAGAGTGGCACCGTGAGCCCCAAATTTTGAAAGCTACAAAGTGGACCGCCCCGTCTGCCTGGCTGAAGCGGAGCAGAAAGTGATCGGAAGCCGCCGTTCGTGTGATGCATCTGGTGAGAGAAAACGAAAGCGTGTCAGTTGCTGACGCGCTGAGTTTCGATAAGTTCACTCATACTGGACCCAAATGGAGTATATATATAGCTAGCTGCTCCAAGTTTGCTGGCAATTTGGTTTTTATATTTCTATTTGCAAAAGATCTTCTGAGCAATTTACGGTATTTGGGTTCGCGGAAATAGAGCGAGCATTCAAGTAGCACTCACTGTGCACACAGCACACAGCATAGCGTTTGGGTGAAAGCATGGACACAGTTCCCGTGAATTCTCAGCGTTCCCCAAGATCGCCCATTTGTGCTCGTGGATTTCTATGAATTGCGACAAATCAGGTTCAAATGGAGATGGGGCAGGCTGCGGATGTGAACCCTCTGCAGATCACAAAAGGGACAGTCCTTGGTATTTTGCGCCACTGTTGCCAGAGCAAATGGCTAGACATGGATCCCTCGGTCTTGGAAGCGAGTTCTCAAGTAAGTTGCCAACAATTGCGTACAATTCGTAATGTGGATACTGTACCGGTATCACGAACCCAGCTAGAGTCTGGACTTCAACTTGGGCCAGATGCTATAAGATCGGCAAAGACCGATTGGAGACTAATTCTACCTTCCTTTCAGAGTGAAACCTTGATATTTGCAGCTCAATGCTCAGAGAAGTACGCTTACCAAACAGCCACATGTAGTGTGCGCTATAAGAAATTCGGATAGTAACACGATTGGGTCACTCAATTAACTTAATCGAACTTACACAGTACATCGAAAATGCCCCTCTTTTCAAGGCAGCACTGCAAGGTTGCATACAGTTCGAAGGCAGTAGGAATTGTGGATTTGAACAATTGGTCCTGCTGGATCAGCATGTTGACTGTGCATCGATCCAGACGAAACGACGCTCTATGGAAATGCAGAGATGAGACAGTAAGTAACGGACAGCGCTAAGAAGTCGCGCGATGCGATGACTGAACATATCTCTCCTTAGTTTGAGCATTTGTTCTCAGGTAGATCCTCTTGGGAACGTTCTGTCTGGCTGCTTAGTTCACGCATCTGCGTTGATTCAGATCAAGGCTACAGATCATTTTTCAGGATAAAACAGAAGGGAACTGCGATAGGCAAAGATCGGTGTACTGTACGCGCACGAAATCCGCATGCACAAGCGGCTGCCATCCGTTCCCTTCATCAGGCGGCCCCTGATGAAGGGCGCACCCAAACGAGGGAGAGAGGTCGCAGATCCGCTCCAGAGCACGGCCGATGCCCGCGGCGCATCTCCATGCGTCCACGTGAACAGACCGGCGTTCACTGGCGTATCCTCTTGGCGAAGGCCCAAGCGACAGAGAGCGGCCAGGTGAACCCTATCGCTCCTATGTAAAGTTCGCTTCAACCGCCGCCAAGAAGCAATGCGTACTTAGCCGCATCTCTGTCTCATGCGCCAGCGGTCGATGCGGCTCGTTTGATATGCTGCATCCAGTGTGAGCATCTGAATAATCGTTCCACCGTCGCGTTGACGAAAATCGAGCAAAAAATATAGAGCAAACACGCCACAAGTTTCGTAAATGATAGAAGACAGTCTCTCCGTATACAGTCGCAATGGAACGAGTGTATGATCGCGTTTTGCAATGAGGATAGGTAAAAGCACTGTGCTTATGATAATTATCTGGCGCTTATAAACATGGATGATCTTGCTTAGGAATAACTTAAACCAGGCGCACTGGGTCTCCGTAGCGAACGTTTCCTTGGTGATGTTGTGGGGTCGTGGCCTCGACATACTGAGGCGCAGGCACCGAACGGGACTTGGCCAGGCGATGGTACTGCTTGTCGTGACCAGTCTTGTTAAACTGCACCAGCATGCCCACGATGAACAGCACCGCCATGGCAGCCAAGTACGCCCACCAGGCTGAAGGGATGTCGTAGATCCAGTCGCCGTTGCTGGACTCAGAGCGGTAGCGCTTGAGGTCGTCTGCGTTCGGATAGTCGCCAGCAAAGTAGCCGACGCCCCAAACCAGAATACCAGCGCCGAACAGACTGGTGGTGACGATGAGAACCGGCTTTTCCAGCTTCAGTGCCAGAACGCCTGCTAGAACGCCCAGCACGACCATCAGGACGATCAGCACAACGTTCGGGTTGCTGGGGTAGATCTTGTAGCCAATTGATGTGTTCAGCGCAATGGCCAGGAACACGCCACCGGCGGCGCCAGCAGCAAAGATACCGAGCTCGTACAGTGCGGCCACGATGGAGCCGATAACCAGACCGCCGACCACAAAGCCGATCCACGATGCCGTAGTCATCCAGGACTTGTCGTCGAAGGCATGCTCCACGATCGTGGCGATCAGCACGCCGCCGCCCACGAAGCCGCAGACAAACAGTGCGTGTCGGAAGTATCGGTAACCGGCAAAGCAGACGAACAGGCCCACGACGATGGCAATAATTGCGATGATACTGCCACCAGCCTTGACACCGTCTTCGGCCGAATTAAAGATGGACTCCACTGTGGAGCTGGCCGTGTCGGCGGCCATGACGCAGGACGAGAGGAAGCTGAGCAGCACCAGGAGCCGCAGGAGATGAGACTGCTGACTGCACTTGGCCATTGTGGAGAAGCGGCTTTGCTGCTTGGGTGTAAATTGGAAAGTGAGAATTGTGGGCACACGCAAGGAGGACGTAGCGTGATGGACTTTTCTTTTCTGCCCACATGCGTTTGCGATTGTGGGTACAGCATCCACCTCAGGCTCGAAATTTTGAACCCCGTTAGACACAACCCAAGATTGGCTGAAATAACGTGGAAGTCGGAAATATAGCCAATCAGATGGCTCTGATATTTTTACCACACCACATGTTCTCAATGGATGGCTAGATTTGCTCTTGTAGAGAGTGGTAGCCATCCCAATATCCAGCCAACGTGGTAACCTTGAGACAATTTCCACCGAAAGTGAAGGTGGACACTGTCCGGAAAACGTGATCGTTGGGCACTGCATCATGCAACCAAGGTCCATCGTGAAGGATTCTCTGCTGTTATGTTCGAGTTATTCGTTGTATCCGTATGGTATGAATCGCACAGGGATCTCCGTTGCGAATGTTTTTAGCCTAGTTACTTTGAGGCATCGTGGTCTCGACGTACTGAGTCGTAGGCACCGAGTGAGACTTGTGGTACTGTGCGTCTAGGCCAGTCCTGTTGAGCTGTGCCAACATGCTCAAGATGAACAGCACTACCATACCAGCCAAGTACACCCACCAGGCAGACGGAATGTCGTTGCCGTGAGAGCTCTGAGAACGGTAGCGCTTGAGGTCGTCTGCGTTCGGGTAATTGCCAGTAAAATAGCTAACTCCCCACATTAGAATGCCGGCGCCAAAGAGACTGGTCGACACGATGAAGACCGGCTTTTCAAGCTTCAGCGCCAAGTCGCTAGCCACCACGATAATAAAGATGCCAAACTTGTACAGAGATGCTAAGATGACGCCACTAATGAATTGGCCAAGCGCAAAGCCAATCCATGATACCATTATCATCCACGACTTGTCCTTGAAGGCATGCTCCACGATCGTGGCGACCAGCACGCCGCCGCCCACGACTCCACAGACAAAGAGTGCGTGTCGAAAGTATCGGTAATAGCCGGCAAAGCACACGAGCAGACCCACGACGATGGCGAGGAAGGTGACAATGCTGCCGCCGGTCTTGACGACGTCTACGGCAGAGTTGAACATGGAAATGACGGTGGAGCTGGCCGTGTCGGTGACCATGACACATGCCAAGGGGATGCTGATCAGCAAGGGGATTAGATGGCTGTAGTCATTCATATTCGCAAATTCGAAAGTGAGGATTGCTTTCTTGGTCCCGTTGGATTTTCCTAAGGTATACGGACACATGATACGCAAATCTGTAGGTTCAAACTCTGCTGGCGGATAAAAAACGAGCGGTACTTTGTGGATTTTCTCACTGTATTACCATACATTTTCGTTGGTTGGGTACGGCCTCAGCAAATGGAGGAGGATGGTGCATCCGATTTCTCCCTCATCGCACAGAACCAGCATCTCCCGGCACCGCATCAGGGACAATGCATGTAATCGGCATGACATTGAGACACATGGCAGACATGGCTATATGTGCATTCTTTGATCTAACGTTAATTTTTAAAAAGCATGCATTTAATAATCCTTGTTGCTGTCAATTACTACGTAGTAGTAAATGGCCACATAAATTGGTGCAGCTTACACATGCGCCACGGGATCTCCGTAGCGAATGTTTTGAGCCTGATTATTCTGGGGCGTCGTAGTCTCGACATACTGAGTTGCAGGCACCGAGTGAGACTTGTGGTACTGCGCGTCTCGGCCGGTCTTGTTGAACTGCGCCAACATGCCCAAGATGAACAGCACCGCCATGCCAGCCAAGTACGCCCACCAGGCAGACGGAATGTCGTACACCCAGTCACCATTTGACTTTTGCGAGCGGTAGCGCTTGAGGTCGTCTGCGTTCGGGTAGTCACCGGCGAAGTAGCCGACGCCCCAGACCAAAATACCGGCACCGAACAGACTGGTGGAAACAATGAGGACAGGCTTTTCCAGCTTCAGTGCTAACACCCCAGCTACGATACCAAGCGCCACGATGAGAACAATCAACACCGCGTCGGGATTGCTAGGGTAGATCTTGTAGCCAAATGACGTGTTCAGAGCAATGGCCAGGAACACTCCACCGGCGGCACCAGCAGCGAAAATGCCAAACGCATACATAGAGACCACGATGGAGCCGATAATGAATCCACCGATCACGAAGCCAATCCAAGATGCCGTCGTCATCCACGACTTGTCCTTGAATGCATGCTCCACGATGGTCGCAATAAGTACACCGCCACCGACGAAGCCGCAGGCGAAGAGCGTCGGTCGGAAAAATCGGTAGCCGGCAAAGCACACGAGCAGACCTCCAGCGATGGCGAGGATAGCGAGGATACTACCACCAGTCTTGACGCCGTCTTCTGCTGAGTTGAAGATGGATTCGACCGTAGAGCTGGCCGTGTCGGAGGCCATGGCGAAGTGCATGAGGAAGGTGAGCAGCACCAAAACCCTCAGGAGATGCTGACTGCGATTGTTCATTGTTGTTTCTTGGTTGTATTGAAGTTTGCTGATAAAATGCAAATTCAAAAGTGAGACTTGAGCTCATGCCTGAAGATGAATGCGTGTCATTACACTCAGTTGGGTACGCGAACAACTTCAAAATTTCACTCCCGTTGGACTCAACATTTTCTGCGGCGTTAGACACGTAAGCTTTGCCGCTTGTGATTGGCTGGGATGAAATGGGTATTTTTGTCTCAGCCAATCACAGAGAAAGATTTGCAGCTTGATTATTTCTGCCCATCCCGCGACTTGCTCTTGTAGAGAGTCGAAGCCATGCGAGCCACGCAACATTGCCAGCTGACCGAGAAAGTGGATCTTAACCGTTTGTGGGGGCACAAGAGTGCGTAGGACACAGCTCCATCACTACGAAAGTGCCGCACGCATGGCAGTGGATTTTCTTTTTGTTGGGTAGAATGACTTCGTCAAAGAAAGGTAGCAAGCTAGATCTTCAGCAAGCGCTCATGAATTCTATACATCCTATCGCTGCGCAAAACTTGCAAGCAGATATGAAGCTAAATTTGTTGGTGACTCAGAATACTAACGTTAGATCGGAAAGTAGATTCAGCCACAACACTTTGATAATTAACCATTACTTTGTCGTGGGCATGGGTGACTGTGCAGTCTCGCAGTAAAATCAATCCATCGAGATATGTTGAGTAATTCGGGTCATGCAGTTAAGAATTTATCAAGTGCATTCATAAATGCTACATACTTATTTAAACTAACGGTGAAGCGCTTAGACATGAGCGACGGGATCTCCGTAGCGAACGTTGTGCGACTGCTGGTACTGCGGCGTCGTGGTCTCAACATAGCGCGAGGCAGGGACTGAGTGAGACTTGGCCAGGCGGTGGTACTGCTTGTCGTGACCAGTCTTGTTAAACTGCACCAGCATGCCCACGATGAACAGCACAGCCATGCCTGCCAAGTACGCCCACCAGGCAGAAGGGATGTCGTAGATCCAGTCGCCGTTGGTGTCTTGAGAACGGTAGCGCTTGAGGTCGTCCGCATTTGGGTAGTTGCCAGCAAAGTAGCCGACACCCCAGACCAGAATGCCGGCACCAAACAAACTGGTTGCCACGATGAGAACGGGCTTTTCCAGCTTCAGTGCCAACACACCAGCCATTAGACCGAGCACGATAATCAAGACGATAAGCACCACGTTCGGGTTGCTTGGGTAGATCTTGTAGCCGAATGACGTGTTGAGGACAATGGCAAGCAGAACACCGCCAGCGGCACCGGCAGCAAAAATGCCGAATGCGTACAGAGAGACCACGATGGAGCCGATTATCAATCCGCCAATTGCAAACCCAATCCACGAGGCCGTCGTCATCCACGACTTGTCCTTGAACGCGTGTTCCACGATTGTGGCGACCAGAACGCCACCACCGATGAATCCGCAGGCGAAGAGTGTCGGGCGGAAAAATCTGTAGCCGGCAAAGCACACGAGAAGACCAATGACGATGGCGAGGATGGCGAGCACGCTTCCTCCGGCCTTGACGCCGTCTTCTGCCGAGTTGAAGATGGATTCGACCGTAGAGCTGGCCGTGTCGGTGGCCACTACGCAGGACGAGAGGACGCTGAACAGCACCAGGAGCATTGGATGGCTGCAATTATTCATATTGGTTTGGTTGGTTGGACGCAAATTCAAAAGTGAGGCTTGCTTCCATGAGAAGAGGTCGCGAATTGAGTGCGCAGAAAAGCAGTCGTGCCGTTGGACTTGTCAATTTCAGTGAGGTGTAGGACACAAACGATAATGCAAAACTCTATTGGCTAAAATGCTGCTAAAATTTAGTTTTGGCGAATCAAAGAACGAGCGGCACTGTGTGGATTTTCTCATTCTTTTCCCGCTGTTTCTCAACGTTTGTGGCTTGGAGGCGTTGGGCTCTGATGAAGAGGGATGAGACAGACACGTACCGCGGGGACCAGATTCCAGGTTATTGCGCCTTTTCAGTCGTTTGCTCTGTTGCTGCAGAAGAAAGAAAGAAACGGCATTGTCTTTTTATCTTTGTCGTGGCTGAATGTGAATGCTGATGATGTACATGTAATAGTAGAAATCCAATTGAAGTAGAGAAGTAATAGATGAAGTTGGCTAATTATTCCAGCAAAAAAGAATGAAAAAGAAGAAATTTTGAAGCGCAGGTGAAATACTACTATAGGTGCACGTTTTGCAACATGCGGTAGAACTTCTACGGCATGCACCAACCGTCGGTGCATGACAGCAATCGTTCGTGTATTACTGTACTTTCTACTGCGTGTATATGCAACGCGGCCTTTTGAAAGGGCAAGATCACAAGTGAGCAACGCTATTTTGTGGATACCACGAGAGGAACCACCGATATTATGCAATTGAGCATCTTTGAGCATAACCACAACAACATAGGAATAAACGCTAAAGTATGACGTTCAAAATTAGATGAAAAGCACAGAATGCATGCACACTACTTAGACGGAGCCTTCAAACTGGCCTTCGGTGGCGCCTTCCTCCTCAACTGTCTCGCCCTTTTCCAGAGCGTCATCGTCCGAAGCATCAGCGTCACGTTCAGCAGTGGGATCCATGGAAGCAATAGCGGCCTCGTCATCCTCCGACAGCATCGAGCTGGATTCCTGAGCCTGGTTCTTGCTGCGCATGGCCACCATCAGAGCCACAACAATGAGACCGACAGCGGCACCAACTGCAGAACCAATCATGGCAAACGAAGTCACGCTCATCTTGGTGCTGCTCTCAGTCACAGAAAGGTTCGTGGATTCCACCGACTGCTCGACCTCAGCGACGCTGCCTGAGCTCGAGTTGGAGCTGGAGCCGCTTTCGCTGCCGAAGAGGTAGTTCATCACATCCGAGAGGCTTTTCTTGTGGTGCTTCTTGTGGTGGTGGTGGTGCTTGGGGGCTTCAGTCTCAACCTCCGAAGAGTCTGAGGAGTCTGATTCCGAACCGTTGAAGGCATCCTTGATGTCATCAAAGGCATCCTCAGTCTTGTTCTTGGCCGTGTTGAAGGCATCCACAGTCTTGTTCTTGGCGCTTTCAGCGATGTCACCGAGCGTGTCAAGGAAACCCTTCTGGTGCTTGTTGTCAGCGCTGTCATCCTCCTCCGACGATTCATCCGAAGCCGACTCCGAATCAGTTCCGTTGAAGGCGTCCTTGATATCATCAAAGGCGTCCTCAGTCTTGTTCTTCGCACCTTCAGCGATGTTGCTCAGAGTGTCAAGGAAGCCCTTGTGGTGCTTGTGGTGGTGGTGGTGGTGGTGGTGCTTGGGGGCGGGAGTCTCCTCAGAATCCTCTTCGGACGAGTCCGAGGAGTCCGAGTCCGTACCATTAAAGGCATCCTTCACATCCTCGAAGGCATCAACGGTCTTGTTCTTCGCACCTTCAGCGATGTTGCTGAGTGTATCAAGGAAACCCTTCTGATGCTTCTCGTCCGAGGCCAGAGAGCTGTCGTCATCTTCGGAGGAATCGTCCGAACCCGAGTCCGAATCGGTGCCGTTGAAAGCGTCCTTTACATCCTCAAAGGCGTCGACGGTCTTGTTCTTGGCGCCCTCAGCAATGTTGCTCAGAGTGTCAAGGAAGCCCTTCTGGTGGTGCTTGTGGTGGTGGTGATGGTGGTGCTTTGGAGCGGGGGTTTCAGGCTCATCAGTCTCCTCCAAATCATCTTCAGAAGAGTCATCCGATCCAGATTCCGTGCCGTTAAGGGCGTCCTTCACATCATGGAAGGCATCAACAGTCTTGTTCTTAGCGCCTTCAGCGATGTCGCTAAGAGTGTCAAGGAATCCCTTCTGGTGCTTGTCCGAGACGGCGCTGCTGTCATCTTCTGACGACTCACTAGAGTCCGAGGAGTCGGATTCCGTGCCGTTAAGGGCGTCCTTCACATCATGGAAGGCGTCAACAGTCTTGTTCTTGGCAGACTCGGCAATGTCGCTGATCGTATCCAGGAAACCCTTCTGGTGCTTGTCAGAGGGAGCGCTGCTGTCGTCCTCAGACAAGTCGCTGGAGTCCGAAGAATCAGAGTCCGTGCCATTGAGAGCGTCCTTCACATCGTGAAAAGCATCAACAGTCTTGTTCTTGGCAGATTCGGCAATGTCGCTGATCGTATCCAAGAATCCCTTCTGGTGCTTGCTGTCGACCTGCTCATCTTCCGACTCGTCCGAGCCAGACTCGGTGCCGTTTAGAGCGTCCTTGATGTCGTGGAAGGCATCGACCGTCTTGTTCTTAGCGCCCTCAGCGATGTCGCCGAGCTTGTCCAGGAAGCTGTCCGAGCCTGAGTCGCTGTCCTCCTCGGACTCGTCAGAGCCAGAGTCGGAGCTATCGAAGGCGTCCTTAACGTCTTCGAACGCGTCCACGGTCTTGTTCTTGGCGCTCTCCGCCAGATCTCCGATCGCGTCGATCACGTTCTTGTGGTGGTGGTGGTGGTGGTGGTGGTGGTGGCTGCTCATCTGCGCCTGCTCCTCGGCCAGAACGCCGCTGGTCAGCACAGCGCAGGCGGCTGCCGCCAGCATCAACGTGTTGCGGATCATCATGATGGCTTCGGGAACGGAAGGACGGTCGGTCGGACGGTACGGACTGCTCGGAGCTGCTCAAGTTGGGAACTGAGCATGCTTTGACGTCAGAAATCAGCCTCTCTTGTTCGCGGGTCACTATAGAGCCTCGACCCGTCTGATCAGCAAACCCGTTTGGAATAGGTACACAAGACGGGTGGATTATTATATTTGAAAGGTTTCGTTTAGATCAATTGATGTTTGAAAAAGGACAAGAGAGATTTCCACAATGGATTTGTAGAGGTTGTCGCAGGTATCGCTTTGAGTGGTTTGCAGCGTGGCAGCTGCATTGAAACCCGGCCCATGTTCGCCACTTGATAAGCAAAACGGATTTGCATGTGATTGACGTGGGAATCAGGCTCTAAGTATAACTCAGGTTCATTTCATTGGTGTTGGTGACATATACCACAGGGCGCAACTGCACTGCTGTACGATTACGCCATATCACACATATTCGCTGCGTGATGGAGTGTCTCTGGAGGAAAATCCGCTGGGTCTGGTGTATTTTCCATCACAGTCGCTCTCTATTGGACCGGCGTAAGCCCAAACATCAACCAATCAAATCACGCGCAGAACCTGACGCCCGAGCGGCTGGTCTCTGAACCCATAGATGCACCCAACACCTCTCTCTTTCGATAATTAAAATCAGGCCAATAAAAACCTTTATTGTACCGATTGTCCTCGGTGATTATACCGGTATACCGATTACCGGTACACCGTTTCCGTGTGCATCCTGCTAACTCCGAAATGAGGTTTTATTGGTGCTGTATAGTAAATTTGTATAACATACTAATCTCTAGAGGGTTTTGGAGTCTGTGGCAGTCCCCCGGCCTCCGCCACCCGCGGAATCGCAGTTTCCTGAGGACGTAAAGCATCATGCCGCCCAGCGCCAACCTCGCCAAGTGGTGGTCCAAGAAGGCCGTGGAGTACGGTCGCGTGAACCGCCACCTCTCCCCCTATGAGCTGGACCCCGTGACCAGCCTCATCGCCTCCATCCCCAGCAAGACCGTGCGCAAGCTTCGCGAGAACGGCGCCGTGCTCATCCCGTCGGCCATCCTGCTTATCGGCACCGTCAAGTGGGGCGTCAAGGCCAACGACGAGCACCACCGCGAACACTGGTGCTAGACACACACACATTCGTCTGCTCCATATAGCGCACTTCCCCTCTGTCTCTTAGCAAGAGCGAAAGCGACTGCGAACGATAGTGGCGAAGGCGTGAAGACAAGCGGATGGATAAACTCATTCAAAGTATCGTCCATGTGAGTCCGAAGGAATGCAGCGGAGATCAGGAAACTGCGACGCACGCGGCCGCAAGATTCGCGATTGAGGACGACAGGACGTGAGATAAAGAGATAAAGCATTAAAAACACGAAGAAAAACAATGAGAGCCCCAATGCGCCTTATTGTAATAAGTGGAGTATAAGTAGCGATGTGATAGACTCAACTGACCCCATGCGCATTGCTTATAGGCCATAGAGGCCAATAGAGAGAGCAAGTCACGTAAAGAGAGAGCCACAGAGGAGGAACCCGCAGAGAAACGCGCCGCGCTCATGCTCAGAACGGTCTGCTCTAGAAAGTTAGTGTGGCGCACACCAACTGACTAGCTCCTTCAAAGAGCGGGAGGCGACGCACTCTCAAGAGCTCCTCAGGGCACGCGTCGGTTCTCTTGAATAGAGGGACATGCCGCCGTCGGGTCCTCCTCCGCGGCTGCCGTCGCGCAAGTCCATGATCGTGGCCCAGCCTCCGCCGGCCTCCCACCGACCGCACACGCTGGCGCGCGCCTCCACGGCGGACCCCAGCGTCTTCACGGACGCGGCGGCGCAGGCGCGAGCGGCGTGGCTCAGAGACCGGTCCAACTCGTGGGCCGTGCCGGCGCACGCGCCGCAGACGTCGGAGCACGTGATGGGTGAGCGCGCTAGGGAGAAGCTCAGCAAGGAGATGACCAACGCCGTCAAGGTGGTGGAGACGTTCTTCGCGCCCAAGATGCTGCGGGACCAGTCCATCCCGCAGGAGCTGCTGGTCGAGGCCTATGGCCTGGTCTTCCTCACGGTCTACAAGGTCGGCTTCCTCTTCTCGGGCAAGATCGGCACGGGCTTCATCATCTCGCGCACCACGGCCGGCTGGTCGGCGCCGTCCTTCCTCAGCTCGGGCGGTCTGGGCTTCGGCATGATGGCCGGCGGCGAGATGGTCAACTACATGATCATCCTCAACTCGCGCAGCGCCGTCAAGGTCTTCACGCGCAACGGCCAGGTGCAGCTGGGCTCGGAGCTGGACATCGCCGTGGGCCCTATCGGCCGTGCGGCCAGCGCGTCGCTGAACCTCGGCCGGGGCGGCATCGCGCCCAACTACTCGTACAGCCACAGCGTCGGCCTCTACGGCGGCATCGGGCTCTCGGGCGCCATCATCTGCACGCGCAAGTCGCTCAACGCCAAGTGCTACGGCCCCAACGTGACTGCGCGCCAGATCCTGGGCGGAGAGGTGCCCTGCTCGCTGGCTATTCCGCTCTGGCGCGCGCTGGACAAGGCGCTGGGCACCCCCCGCGACTACGCCAACGGGCTGCCCGTGCTGGCGCCGAGCTTCACCGGCGTCGGCTGCTCCGCGTGCGGCTACGTGAACGACACGGAGCGCCACTCGTGCGCGCAGTGCCAGGGCCTGCTGGTCTACAGCGTCAGCGTGCACTCGGGCAAGCGCCGCGCCAGCCGCCTGGTGGAGCACGACCACCAGGCCGTCCCAGCGTAAGAGAGAGGTGGAGAGTAAAGTCTGTATATACATTCCGTGTTACTTTCGTGGGCTCTGGCGGACGTTGATCTGGATCTGAGAGGCGCACTCCACGGGCGGGAAGTCCGTGAGCGACAGCGGGTCCAGCATGCGCTGGTCGTCTAGGTACAGTTGCTGAGATAGAGGAGGTCAGTACAGACTCCATTGGGCTGCAGGCATGGGCTGGACGCACCAGCAGGTCCTTCGGCAGTTCGTACTCGTCCTCAAGGAAGCACTTGAGCACGGAGACTGTGTGGCCCTTCTTGAACTAGTAACGTCAAGCCATGAGACGTCCGTTCGGTGCTCGTGGGCATGGGAACTTACGGATTGCTTCACGACCGAGTCGTCTGGCAGCACGAACGTCACCTGTCCACCACACATCAGAATCAGTCTCGATCCATACCTCAGAGCCGCCAGCGTCCGTACGAGCACAAGCTCCTCCTGCAGCGCCACGATGGCGTCCAGCTTGCACTCCTGGCTGTCCCAGGGCTGCGTCTGTGGCTTGGCCAGCGCCAGCGTCGGCAGCGACTCGGCCATGATCCGCTTTTGGCCTGTGTCCTTTCAAGATGCTGGGCTTCAATTCATTTTGCACAGAATGAATTGCATATTGAATTGCAGCACAGTCTGTATCATCAAGACCAGGACCGGGATGCGTGAGGCGGCCTGGCCATCGCTGACATCGACTGTGGGCGATCTCTACGGCAGCGGCCAGCTGCGCTACGGAGCCGATGAGGACGACGAGGCGGAGCTGGAGCGGCAGGAGCTGGCACTGGAGCGGATGATCCAGAAGGTCGTGGACCGCGTGGCGCCCGTGCCCATCGGCGTGCAGTTCCATCGCGAGGGCGGCCAGATGCAGCAGCGGACGGCTGCAGCCACCGCTCTCGCGGCCTTTGGCGGGTCGCATGTGGAGCCCAGCATTGAGGAAGAGGAGGAAGAAGAGGAAGAGGACGAGATGGAGGAAGACGTGGAGGAAGAAGACGTAGCGGAAGAGGAGGAGGAGGAAGAAGACCACGTGCGCGCGCTCGAGTACGATGATCAGGACTCAACAGACGAAGACCTCTTCCCTGGAGACGACCAGGACGAGTCTGTGGACGACATGTCCATGGAAATGGACTCGGAGCTGGGCGGCTGATCGCATGGAGCCAAGAGGCGTCTGCTCCGTATACAAGACCTCTCTCAATAGTAGTCTCTTTATTATCGACATTTCTGGCCATTTCGACATTCTGCACCATGGACGATGGGGCCGTGAAGCTGGAGCCGTCGGCCGCTGCGGCGACTGAGCCCCAGCGCTCGGCGGCCGGCAGTCTGGAGGACATGAACAAGGCGTTCGCCAAGTGCCTGTCGCTGGTGTGCCCGCCCATCCAGTACCCACCGCACTGCCGCATCAACCCGGTGCAGCAGGACGCGGCAGACACGATGGAGATCGAGCTGCGGCTGGAGGAGTTCTTCCTGCACGCCAAGCGCATGGAGCTGCTGTTCCTGAACGAGAGCCACGCGCCCGAGAGCGAGGAGACGCAGCACGACCTGGAGCTGGAGCTGTTCAACCTCGAGGCCGAGGTGAACGAGAAGAACGACCTGATCGACAAGTACACGGACGTCGTGCGCGGGTGGGAGAGCAAGTTCAAGCGTCTGGAGAGCCGCATGGCCATGGAAAGGGAGTGACGTCTCTTTAATCTATAACAACGCAATGGGATCTATGCAGTGTCTCTTGATTACCTACTCTGTCTTTACTGCAGCGTGGCCCAGGCCTCCAGCAGCGTGTGCACCTGGTGCGGCGGGCGCACGGCCACGCGGACGTAGGTGGGCAGCTCGTAGCCGGGCTTGCCCGAGCGCACGGGCACGCCGTGGGCCTTGGCGAGGCGGCAGGCCTCCTCGCTCGTGGCCGCGCTCTTGGTGTCGACCCAGATCCAGGACAGGTATGGCTTGCCGAAGATCTCCCAGTGCGGGAAGCGCTCCTGCAGCTGGCTCACGAGCGCCGCGCGCCACACGGGCGTGACCTCCCACGTCTTGTTCATGTAGGCCTCGTCCTTAACCACGGCCGAGACGAAGGCCAGCGCCATCGAGTTGACCGACCACGGCACCTGCTTCTTCTTGATGGCGGCGGCGTGGGCGGCCGTGGGCGCCACGACGCTGCCGATGCGCAGACCCGTGCACGACCAGATCTTGGTCCAGCTGGTCATGACCCAGACGTTGATCTTGCGCGTGGCGCTGAGCTGCTGCACCCACTCGCGCTGGTGGATGAGCGAGTCCTGGCGCCAGTGCGGGCCCACCCACGGCTGCATGCTCTCGTCGATGATGATCGTGTGGTTGTCGGGGCAGTTGTCCTCAATGTACTTCTTCATGGCGTCCACCTCCAGGTAGTCGCCCGTGGGGTTCGTGGGGTTCACCATGCACGTCAGCACGGCCTTGGGGTCGTTCCAGGCCAGCGTCTCGCGGCCGTCGGCCTTGCTCGAGCGCTCGTACTCCTTGTACTGCGTGAGCGTGCCGCCCGGACGCCAGCCGCCGGACTGCACGCTGCGGATCACGAGGTCGATGAGCTCCGAGGCGCCGTTGCCCATGAGCAGCAGGTCCAGGTTCTGCTCCCACTGTCCGGGCCAGAGGAACTCGGCCAGGTGGCTGATGGCCGGCTGGAAGTCCGCCGGCGGGTAGTGGTGCACCGTGTGCATGGCTGCGGTGGCCGCCTGCAGCGCGCCCTCGGGCGTGCCCAGGCCGTTGGTCGTGACGCTGAAGTCCTCGGTGAAGTTGCTCAAGAACTTCCAGTCCTGGCCGCCGTGGAAGGTCTGCGTGGCCTCGTCCCACACGGCGGGGGCGGCGGATGCGGCGGAGGAGGTGGCCATGGTCTCGAGTGCTTGGGTCTCTCTTGGTGAATGAGGAAGAATCTCATGGCGAACACGCGCAACCTCAGCAGGTGGGTGGGACGGGGATGGGGATTGTTCAAAACAGGAATAAAACACATATCAGACGACAGGTATAGTGTGGCACACATTAGCTGCGTCCTGGCTGAATCTTTGGAAGAGAGTTCCGGTTAAGTTCGGTTGACTGAGTTGGTCGCTTTGGATTTCCTGCTGAGATGGAGGCCTCAAGCGCCAGCAATGGCGGCCGCAGGGCCAAGGACCACGACGCCCACGCCACGGAGATGACGCCGCTTATCCGCTCCGCCTCCGGGTCGCTGGCCGCGTCGCCCACGTCGCCGTCCTCCTTGCAGCAGCCGGCGCTCGTGCTCTCGCCTGGCTACGCGGCCTCGTCGCCGCGATCGTCGCCGTTCGCAGCGAATGGCATGCCTGGCGTCAACAGCTTCGGCCTCTCGTCGCCGCGCTTTAACTCGCCACGCCGTGCTGCGAACGAAGTGGCGGCGGCCATGGCCCAGCAGCAGCAGCAACAACAGCAACAACAGCAACAGCGAGCGGCCAACGGGTCGCATCGATTTTCCATGGAAAGCGGGCTGGAGGCCGACGGAGACGACGACGACGCGCGTGGGCCGCAGGACGACGAAGACGCCAGCGAGGACGCGAGTGAGGAAGGGCGATACGCGTACTTTGCGTCGCCGTCCAAGATCCTGTGCTCGTCCTGCATGAAGGGCGACTACTTCCAGGCGCAGACGGCGGTGGCCATGATCGTGAAGAAGGCCGAAGTCATCGCGGACGAGAAGCAGCGACTGCGCCAAGCGGCTCTGAACGTCTTCCGCCTGCTCACGACCCACGAAGCGCGCCACCAGATGAACGCGTTGCATCTGGCTGTACTGTACGACCACCCGACGCTCGTGGCGTATCTGGTGTCCGTGGCCAAGCAGCACTTCGGCTCCTCTCGGACAGACTACCGCCACGGGAGCACCGTCGAAGGCAGCGACCCGGTCTCGTTCCAGGCGTTCATCGACAATCGCTGCGGCGACTCCAAGCACGAGGCCACGCCGCTCATGCTGTGCACGTCTGTCGCCTGCGCCAGCGTCCTCATTGACAACGGCGCAGATCTCGACGCCAGAAACTCCTCTGGCATGACTGCGCTGCACTACGCGGCCAGCACAGGCAACGCCGGCTTCGTGAGTCTGCTGATCCACCGCGGAGCTGACGTCAACCAGCGAGACACAAGAGGCGCCACCGCCTTGCACTGGTCGGTGTTCGAAGGCTTCCAGTACACGGCCATGCTGCTTGTGGGGCACCATGCGGACCAGAGCATTCGGGACTCTGAGCAGCAGACGCCTCTGATGATCGCCAGCGCATTGGGTGACGCCTTCCTCGCCAAGCAGCTCGTGATCGAAGGCTCGCCGGTCAAGGCTAGAGACAAGCACGGTCGAACTGCGCTGGATATCGCCCGCCAAGGCGGTCACTTTGACACAGTCGTTGCGCTGAAAAGCGGCGCGTCCGACCGCTTCGTGTCCTGGTTGGCACGTAAAGGGGCAACAGTGCTCTTCTTCTGGGTCATGGTTCTCGGCTGCGAAGGATTGTCCCTCATGTTTGCGGTGTCGTCGCTGCCGAATCCGAAGACGTACTTCTCAGTGTCCGTCGCACTCTGCGTCATCACGTGCCTTTTGTACACGTATGTCTGGCTGAAAGACCCTGGCTACGTGCCCAAGTCCACTCAACCAGCATACGAGATACTGGCGTCTGAGTGCAACTCGGTGCCGTGTCCGACCTGTGTCACCCGCAAGCCATTGCGTTCGAAACACTGCTCCTCCTGCAGACGATGCGTCTACCGCTTCGACCACCATTGTCCGTGGATTAACAACTGCATCGGCGTTGGCAATCATGCGGCTTTCCTCGTGTTTTTGGCCTCGTTGGTCGTCTTCTGCGCTTACGTCGGCTCAATTTCGTTCCTGATTCTGCTGGGGAAACTGCCGTTGCATCCCTGGGTCACAGGCAATCCCGGCGCCATTCCGTGGGAAGCATTTCGCCCGCCACAGTGGGCTATCGAGTACAGCGACTTCTCCGCCATCGTCCTGCGCTTGGTGAATGCCTTTGTCTTGTTTTGCTCGACGCTTTTCGGCATTCCGACCTTCGTGCTTCTGAGTCTACAACTGCGAAATGTGGCAAATAATCTCACTACGAACGAGGTATTCAACAAAGACAAGTATCCATACCTGAAGACCCCGGCAGACGAATTCCAGAACCCATTCGACCGTGGATGCGCACTTAACTACATGGAATTGTGTCATGGTCGCAGCACAGAAGTGCATTTGCACGCGGAGGAACGGAGCAGTATCACTGGAAGTGATCTTGAAGTCGTGCTGAAATGATTTTTGCGCCAAAGCCAGCGCCTGGGACCTTATGTAAGTTGTAGCAGCCCTAGTTCACACAATTCTCGAAGAGAACGGCAGCACTGTAAATGTGTTCATAGAGAAGGGATTGCTAGAGCGGTAGCCAAGATGCAGAAACAAACCGTTATATTAATGCAAAGCTGGCTTACTCACGGATGCGTACCCTTTCGTGGCCTGGACAATCTCCCGCGCGATCTTCTTTTCCTCTTTCAGTTGCAGCAGCTTTTCGCGTTGGCGAGTCTCTTGAAGCGATGTGAGTCGCTTCATCTGCACTCGACGGCGGATTTCCTCTTCTTCCTTTTCCTTTCGCCGCTCCAATTGTTCTGCCAGTTTAAATTCCTGCTCAATGATCGAAAGTTTGTTCTTCTGCTTTTCAAGATCGACGATGCGACCGCGCTGATCGATGAGCCCAACATCATTGAGATGGCTCTGCAGCGATCGAGCCTCAAAATGATGGCGCAAGTTACGATCTAATAGCGCGTTGTATTCTGGAAGACGTTCTTGATGCACTCCAGACAAGTTGAACCCACTCTCGCGCTGGCGAAGTATTTCACTGCTTTTCTTTCGCCCCGGAGCGGTGCCTGAAGTTGGCATCGTATGCTCGAGTCGGCGCAGAGTGCTGATTTCGGATTGTTTGGTTTTGGGCGAGATGATGGTCTTGAGGGCCACCAAGAATAACTTTTTTCTGATCTCAGTTGAACGATCTTCGCTCTATTTAAAACCACGATATTTACGCCGCAAAACAATTCGTTTGGGTCGCTCAAATGGTATTCAACTAAGAAGTGGTACTAGTGACTATCGGAGCAATTTTACTCACTAATAAATATGAAGCATTGAGCCTCTCCCACGGCTTCCAGCTATTGATCAGCTTCTCGTTTGTTTCCCATAGGCAATCGAAACGATATGTTAGTTGCTTCTTCTCACTGCTAGTCACCAAGCGCATAATATCCTCAAGAAAACTCTCATCGTCCACTTTCGAAGCATCCTCATCATCGGATACCAGTGTGCACTTGAAAGCTGACGCTATATCTTTGGTTAAATACACAACTCGGAAGTCCGTGGCATCTTCATCAATCATAAAAGGAATGTTATCAACTGGCCCGTTTACTTGCAAATACGCGAGAGCAATAACTTCAGGAGCATATCCCAGCTCAGGCTGAGATACACGTAATATTTTTATGATGGATGCATCAAATGTCATTTCTTGGAACGATCGCCCAGTTTCCCAATAAGAATTGGCAGGATCTGCTTCTTCTTGAGCAGTAATATCTTGAGTGAGTCTTTCAGCTTCGATATCAAGCGGTATATCTTCTTCTTGTGTCGGAATAAAATCCATTTGTAATACAGTGCGCTCCACGTACTTCCTTAGCTTGACCATATCTAGCATGAATGAAGTTTCATTCAACTGCTTCTGTAAGGAGCAAAACTCCTGATAAAAAGGTGATTTTTTCGATGGAAATGAGATTGTGCTGGACGTCTCCACCAACTCGCAATCCAGGACGCCAAGTTGTTCGTCGAAGTGTGATATTTCTAATCCACTGATGCAAACGATAGAACCTTTCTTCCAAATGTTCTTACCCCCACGACGAAATATATATGGTGATCTAGAGGACGATTTCGAATTTCCAGGCAGTGTAACCATGACTCCACTGATTCGAACACTCATAAGGAGATGTGTCGAATCAGTGACAAATGCGTGTTCAACAAATGTGCACTCTCGATGCTTCAATGCTTCAGCCATGCTGCAATTCGAATCGGTGTTGTATTCAGATGATATCGTCTTGTCTGTGACATCTAGAATGTACACGCAAACGTCAATGGTTCTCCTTCGATCCAGAATAATTCCTTTTTGATCTGGATTCTTGAAATTCTCAATCGCTGCATTAATATCGGAACATGACCGCGAAAAGCCAATATTCGATACGAGCTCGTCCAATTTGCATTTCCGCTCCGCTTGATTAATTAAATTGTCGACAGCAACGTCAACCTTTTCAAATAAACTTCCTTTGGTTGTACTGAGTCGAGAAAACGATGAATGATTAAAGTCACCATCAACTTTCCAATTCACCATTATGTTGTTCACAAAATACTCGTTTCCTTCTTTTAAGCTACCCATAATCAAATCTTCTGGTGGACGCCAAACAGTGAGCTCCGCATAACTGACTGGATTTCCACTGGGTGACGATCCTACACCAAAATTATGAGTGCAAATCACGTCAAGTTTAACAAAAGGAATTGGAAGTGGAATATCTGGAGAATTTGGCATTGCATCTTGGAATGAGTTACCGCTTGATTCAGAAACTCCGTCACGAATAGACTCTGAATTTTTGTTACGGATATATCCATGCATTTCCATTCGAACTTGATGATATTGCTGAAGCTGTTGCTCACATAAAATTCTTGGTCCGATCTTCCATTCTTTGGATTGTAAATGCAAGATTGGTGATATGCGAGTGACTACTATTCGCACTGAGCGAACAATTCCACCACCAACTTGAATGCTTCGAATCGGGACACTTTTTAATAAATTAAATGTCAGGGAATCGCGAGTATTAGTTCTTGTAGAGTTTTGTTGCCGTATGATGGGTTTTTCCAATCCAAGCTTCGCATCCATTCGGACTCTTCGAGTACTATTGAACTGCAATTGCAAATATGGCCATTCAGATACATTTTCTCGTTCCAAAAGTGGGTGTTTCCATTCCATCTTGGTGATCGCACAGTCCAATGGATCAATACCTTCATTTGCGTTTTGAAGCGATGCATTCCACGCAACAATTTTGGTGCCGACGATGCTTTTCCTACTATGATTCTTCCACAGAGCTTCAGCTAAAAGTGGGTCTGGAATGCCATAGATGGAATACCACCCATCAGTAAGCACAAGGGCCATTTTCCAGGATGGTGGAAGAGTCAAATCGACATCCTTTTCTCCATCTAACGGAAACAGTATGACTGCTGCAATGCATAAAATCATTGCATTCACAGAGTTTGCGTCACGATTCAGTATTTTTTTCAAGATTGATCGTTGAGCCAAATGAAGATCTCGTTGAAATCTATTCGTCAGCTGATGCATGACTTGTTCCTTGTTAAGATATTTTCCCAAGAGAAAAAAGGGAAATTTCAACTCCATCGATGCCAACTTCCACACAACCCAGCGATAGTGATTCAAAAACCACCGAAATGAGGCTCCACTTTCTGAACGTAGGTATCCGGCTGAAATCATCCGCTCATATATTTCCTGAGGACCATCGTACGAGCCGCAATCATACATATCCTGGAACAGAGCACGCAAACGGATGCCTGGTCTTTCTTCGCTCCCAAACCGATCAAATATAACGTTCACAGCATTTTCAGCTGTAATGCTGGAAAGAGCATGTATTTGGTGATCGTTGGTGTCATTATTTGATGAAATGAGAGCCATATTTGATTGGGCGATGCGGAACAAATGCTGGAGAGAAATCTTCATCACTTCATGGAACTCAAAACGGTTCTCGGTAGAGATAATTGATTTTTGCCGCTTTTGTCGTGGTTGTGCTGGTGGTTTACGACGATGATCATCGCTTCTTGCTGGCGGTGATAAGCTCTTTTTTGGTAGTGGTGGCCGAAACGGACGCTTTCCGTTTTGATTGACTGGCCTTTGTTGGTTATTTCGTGATGCAACGACGGGGGATTCTCGAGAAGGATACATAATACCACTTGGTGGATTCGGACGAGCTATTGCGCGATCATTACGCACGAGATTATCTTCAACAATCACTGGGTTTTGCTTACCACTGTATGAAATTCGATTGTTCAACTTAGTAGGTATGATTCCTTCATTACTCATTCGATTCAAAACATTTGGATCAGCTGCTTCAGAGCCGGAAACCGATTGCATGCCACCTACATTATTTTCCGTACTGGCCAATGGGTGCAAAGAAACCATACCAATAGGTTCACCAACTTCCATACTATCAAATTCCTCATCATCCTCAATTTCAAATTCTTCTTGTCGTATCTTGGCTGCATACTCATCGAGTTTATCCTTCGAAATCGTCACATTCTTGCCGGAACCAGTCTGAAACAACGACGTCATGCCGCCCACGGACGCAGAACGATCAATCTCACTCGACAGTCGGCGGCTGTTGCTGGTGCTACGCGCCAAATCATTATCCCGAGCCGATACTACTGGCACTGCAACGTCCAGGCCGTCTTCTTGTCGTATCTTGGCTGCATACTCATCGAGTTTATTCTTTGAAATTGGTATGCTTGGTTCTGAACCAGTTGAATTGTGAAGCGCAGGTGGCTCTGGCCTTGCTGAAATAGAGTTTTTTGCTCGTTTGCGCTTGCGGCGTTTTGTTTGTTCAGGTTGGGAGGATTGAGACGCTTGTGATAATTGGCTTGCACCGGTTGCAACTCGTCGTCTGGTCGCACGTGGTTCCTCCCAATACAGCCGAGCGATTACTGGATCTTGATGCACCCAAATCTCCATGGCCGTGTCGAACTCTTGATCAAAGACACTCAGAGACGGGAAGCTGACTAGCTCTTCCTCTTGCGAATCCTCATCACTGTCCAACGTGAAGTCGCTGCTTTCCATCCGATTGCGCCTGGAGCACAGCAGTCTCTCCTAAGCAGCTGCAGCTACAGTCTCCATAGTCAGATGAGCCCAATGCGGTGGATGAACAGAGCTTGTGTCCCCAACAGCAGAGTGATTCGCGTACCTTCGCTCCGGTCTTAAGCGCTCTGGCGCATGCTCCAAAGGGAAACCCCGCGCTGTTCACGCGCGTCCAATGGACCATCACTCCATAATACACATTCGCACAACATTTGTTACTGCTGGCAAGACGGTCGCACGAAGGTTGCGGGTAGCTTCTGGTGGTTTGTGGGTTTTACCAGTTCGACGAAAGAAGGGGAAAGCAAAATGCCGTACCAAATCGTGCCGGGCCTCGCGATCATCAGCGTCGCCTTCACGCTCATGGGCGTCGGCTTCGGCGCCGTCAACAAGAGCCAGGCTCGCAGCATGCAGCAGGTATGCGTCATGCCGCTTCCCGCGCGTTTCTCGAGCGCTTGATCGCTCTGTTAGAGGGAACGCCGTTCTAACGTATGGTCTCCTGTGTATGTGCGCGGTTCTCGCGAGCGCAGAGCAAGCTCCAGCTTCTGACGGACTGGGACCGTATGATGGATGAGAGAGACCGCAAGTTAGCAGCACGGGAGAAAGCGCGGCAATAGTGGTCAGTGATATCCGTGGGCCACAAGCTCACTGCGCCACTAAGCTCACGAAGAATAATCTCGCCGAGTGCCCTGAACGGAGCTAAAGAAGACAAGAAGACAGCAACAGAGGATCCACTCTCGTTCTCGCGTCATTATCTGGCATATGGATAGACGAGTAAACGATAATGTAGACTGAATGATCACCTGTATCTCACCCTTCCTTCCCGCCATATCTTTTGGTCGAACGCCGTTATACAGTCGCTCTCTGGTACTGTAGAGCCTCCTCCCGGGGGTGTCTGCAGTTAAAATACCTGAACTCTTGTGGGGTCGCATCCTGAGTCAGACGTATCCACCGCACTCGCATGCATGACATAGCTTTGACAGGTCATATTTAGTTAATAAACTCCGAAATCCTCACCCTGCTAACAGCGTCTGGAAACCCTCGCTCTCTCTTTCTACTACTTGTCTAGCTACCACAAAGCTGAAGAATTTCATTGGGAACATACTAGTACAAATTGCGGAATTCCGCGTCTCAGCCACACGAGCAAATCCCCTCTCTCCTCCTCATCTTGACGACACTTAGGCCTTCACGCCCGTGCAGTTGCGGGCCCAGTGGCCAGACTCGCCGCACTGATAGCACTTGTCCGCCGACGGGCCGCTGTCTTCCGGGCAGTCGCGGCGCAGGTGGCCGAAGTTGCCGCAGTGGTGGCACTTTCTGGATTCACGGATGTCTTCGGGGCAGTCGCGACGCAGGTGGCCCGTGTTGCCGCAGTTGTGGCACTTGGGCGGCTGGGCTTCTTCCGGGCAATCGCGACGGATGTGGCCAACGTTGCCGCAGTTGTGGCACGCACGGCCGCCTGAGGGGCAGTCACGCTTCAAGTGGCCGAACTTGCCGCATCCAAAGCAGGACGCGCCCTGGTTGAAGCCAAAGCCACCCTCCGCAGCCTGCGCGGGAGCTTCGGGGCAATCACGGCGCAGGTGGCCAGTGTTGCCACAGTTGTGGCACTTGCGAGCGTCTCCTCCGGCTTCCATCTGTCGATGCCAATCAGCAGCCATTAGTATCCATGCGACGTGAGGAGGGCGCTGCAGCCTCAAGCGCAGCCCAATGGACTGGCCCAATGAGGGAAGGCGAGAGACGGGTCATGGCTCCTTCCTTACCGCTGCTGCTTCCGCTCTCTTTTTCTTCCGTGAAAAGAAGAATTGAAGTCATGATTGGTTCGCTGCCTCTGCTGATTCCATCGACCAGTGGAGCTCCATGGCGCGAGGTTTTACCAACACGGGGCGAAAGGCGAAAAACCTCGGGAGCGGGGACAGGGACACGCCTCCTCCTCGATAAAATCGAAAGTTTCCGGATCGGGAAGCGGGGCGCGGCGACATCTGCATCGGCAGTCGACGGAACGCCGCGCCTTGAAGCAAGCGCCGCCTCGTTCTCGTCTCCGTTGCAAAGCAGCCTCACAGAGAAATACTAAAGGACCCGTGGCCATGCTCGTCCGTGATCGATGGATACACGGATCGCCGCCGTCGGAGCTTGATATCGTCATGGATTTGGTGTCGTCACAGAAAGTCGTTGAGCAAAGCAGTGTCACTCCTCCTGTATCATGTTCAAGGACAAGCCGTTGGGCCAATCAACACGCTGATCCTTTATCAGATGCATACGATTGGCTGATACTGAGATATAACTATCTATTTTCTGACCAATCGTAATACGACAAGAGTTCACACCTGATTTCCGAATCCTAGAATAATCCTAAAACGATCCTGTCAAGCGGCTCAATGCCGAAATGACCATTTGGCTCGCAGCCTTGGCCATGAAATGCACCAGAACAAGGCCAATTGGCGCCATTTCCCAATCACAGAGCATTTCCATCCAGCGTCGCATCTCTTCACTCCACAACGAAGCAGATTCGAGCTTGATAGCGTCGTTGTCTCCCCATTGCTGCTGAACGAATGCCTGCAGACTCGGATTCGATAGATCCAGAGCAGGAAGGTACTCACGAGCAAACGTTCGCGTCCACCACAGAGAGGAACTAGCGTTTACGATAGCAGCATTGGGCAAACGCTGTGCCCAAGTCGAGTTAAGTCGTGTAAAGTCGTAGTAGTACAAGCTGGCTCGGATCGACTGAGGTGGAGCTTCAGGGAACGGATCGTGATCCACATCGAGCAATGATTTTACATCGGAGGAGCCACGCAGCAGTTTGTACACTAGATGCACGATCCACGGATCTCCTTGGTAGTTTCCCAGGGCGGCAAACCACATCTGCCAATCCAATCGAGGCTGGAACGGCGACACCCACCGTGGTCGCGTTGATACGTTACCTGGCTTGTAGCGGAACTCGAACGGCTTCCACGTCTTCCCGCCATCATTTGTTCCTTCGATGATGATCTCTGGACGAGCGACTACAGACACTTCCAACCCGTTATGGTTCATTGTTCCGACGCCAGTCATTGTGCGAAACAACCCGTAAGCGCCAGTGACTCGATACTTCGCAGTACTCAAGTAAGCTGAATCAATCATAGCCGGGAGCGATTGTTGATACGGACGATCGAGAATCGAGACTGTTAAAACGCTGGAGCACAACACCCACGTGCTAACAAAGGCGGTGAACAAGAGATACACGAGTCCGATGAGAGCTCTTGATTTGGGCATTGAATGCATTCGACAGCAGTAACGTACGATTTGCCATACTGTCGCACTCAGCATCACAAATGCAGCGTAATTCACCGATTGGGGCAATGTGCGAGAGATCCACGCTTGAACTTCATCAACGCTGGGAAGAAAAATGATCGACATTGCCGAGAAAAAATGCTCAAAGGATGACATCGAATGCGAATGCGATTGGGCATCATAACTCCAGCGTATCTCAAATATCTCTACGCTACTGTGCATGCAGTACGCAATGCTCAGTACCCACAAGAGCCAATGTATAACCGCGTTTTCTTGCAAGCGTTGCCATAATCCATCGATGTAGTTGATCCAAGAGCGATTATGCTCTTCCTTCGAAGCGCCAGAGTCTGTGTCTGTGGTAATAGCCGCCGATCTGACATCGAGACACGCCAGCGCAAGGATGATTGTGAGCAAGTTGAAGAAGTTGTAGTTCCCAGTCAGCAGAATAGGAATCTGCAACAAGATCTGTGTGATGGCTCCAAAAGTGCGCAATGCCACGTGAGGCGCAAATAGGAAGAACGTCCATGGCCCTTCGATCAGAAGCGTCCCAGCCACAGCTAAAGCGTTCAGACTCGGCTACATGCCACAATGAACATCAGTAAACTTCCTAAAGCAATTGAATATGCATTCACTCACTGGAGCTTGATGAGCATACCATGCGAGCGGTAGCGGCAATGGCTGCGTCGCGTAATGATAGTCCAAGGCCGACAGACCCAACCAAGTGGGGCAATTTGACTGGATCTTGACGCATCCGGACATATACATGAACTTGAAAAACAAGAAGCGCAAAGTCCAAACGGTGGATGATGGGGTTTCAAAGATCTCTACAGCGCCTGTTGCTCTTGAGGAACCCGACTGACGATGCTGGTGCCACCAAGGAGCGATCAAAATTGCGAGTAATCCGACTTCTAGCAGCAGCGAATCCCACTGGAAGCGCATGAACGTTTGCCCACACTGTACGATGGACAAGTAACAAACCCAAAGGACCATCATTGCTGGTGTGGTGCGCCGTGAAGCATGAATGACGCCCATCAAAGCACACGTCACGCCAGTGAGAGCGAGCAGCTCCATGACAAAGCTAGGCGACCATCCCAAAGGCTCAGCCAGCCACATCAGCGTCGGATACTGTGAGATCCTCCGCCATGTCGATGCATCATTAAGCGCAGGATCTTGCTGCTTTAAGCGCGCAAGAAACGCGCGCACAGGTTCCAGCCCGCCACTGGACACAGGCGCAATGGTGCAGGTGAGATCGTTGTTCCATGGAATCGTAGAAAACAGGGAGCTCTTTTACAGAGCCATGCTGTATAACGTACTCGCCATAGAGACCACGTATTTGAGAGCGGATTGACGCAAAGGCAACGCCGTAGATCGCGCAGATCGACCGCAGGAAGAACGTCCGAGGAAAGCGTCGCATTTGAATCTTCCCCTTGTATCTTTGTGGAAGATGACCTAAATAGAGTGGGCCACATAATTTTAGGAACTCTAGTCTGGGACTGGATTTTGACAAGACGACATGCTCTGAGCTGAGGATCTGCCTCAGCGCATTCCAGCCACGTATGTGGCAGACCCAAGCACACTACCGTGCCCTCCTCACCGTCGACTCCATTCCCCATCGTTCGCGCAAGCACCACGAGTGTAGATGGCTTGTCCTATGTACTCACCGCAGACATTGAAGTTGCCTTTTGACCACCACCTGGACTAAGCCCGTATAAAACTGTACCTTTTGGTCATCCGCATACATATCTCAAATCAAATAGTTTAAAACATGTGTCCTACCCTTGTTCCGCACTCACCACAAAGACGCGCGCGACTGGTTTACCAGCTTATGAGGCTAGGGTTACCCTACTTTCGAACACAAATGCGTGACGCTTCCTGGTTCATCGCGTCTGTTGTCACGGTCGGCGCCTAGTGATTGGCTGAATTTGGACCAATCCCAGCGCAGATCACAAGGTTTAACGCGTCTGTTGAAGCTGCCCGAGGTTTTTCCGCCCAGCGCAGACGCATGCGAAAGGATCGCATGGCGCGCAGTCCCAGAGCCATAGCGCAATTTGCCTCGTCCAGCTCAGATGTTCAGCACGGCCTTCCGCTCCAGCCTGCGCGTGCAGCGCCAGCACGTCCTGCGCGCGGCGCACAGGACCCAAGCCTCGCCCTTCCTGGCCTCGCGCTTCAGCTCCAACGCCCAGGCGGCGCAGCTCGGCCTCGGCAAGTTCGGTATCACCAACGCCAAGACCCAGGTGCACCACAACCTGAGCTACGACGAGATCGCCAAGCACGAGGACCTCAACAAGGAAGGCCAGTTCGTCTCCAACGGCACGTACACCATCGACACGGGCAAGTTCACGGGCCGCTCGCCCAAGGACAAGTACATCGTCGACCAGGCGCCCTCGAGCAAGAACATTTGGTGGGGCGACATCAACCAGCCGATCAGCTCGGAGGTCTTTGACGACCTCTACGAGAAGGTCACGGACCACTACGGCTCGGCCGACAAGGTGTACGTCTTTGATGGCTACGCCGGCGCCAACCCCAACTCGCGCAAGAAAGTGCGAATCATCACGGAGCTCGCGTGGCAGCACCACTTCGTGACCAACATGTTCCTGCGCCCGCAGAGCAAGGAGGAGATCGAGAACTTCCAGCCCGACTTTACCATCGTCAACGCCTGCAAGGTCACCAACGAGGACTACAAGAAGCACGGCCTCAACTCGGAGGTCTTCGTGGCCTTCAACATTGAGAAGAACGTTGCCGTCATCGGTGGCACCTGGTACGGCGGTGAGATGAAGAAGGGCATCTTCTCCATGATGAACTACTGGCTGCCACTCGAAGGCATCATGGCCATGCACTGCTCCGCCAACAAGGGCAAGAACGGCGACACTGCTCTGTTCTTCGGTCTCTCGGGCACGGGCAAGACTACGCTGTCGGCTGACCCCCACCGTTACCTGATCGGTGACGACGAGCACGGCTGGGATGACGAAGGCATCTTCAACTTCGAGGGTGGTTGCTACGCCAAGACCATCAACCTCAGCCAGGAGAACGAGCCTGATATCTACAACGCCATCAAGCGCGATGCTCTCCTTGAGAACGTGTTCGTGGATGAGAAGACCAAGGACGTAGACTACTACAACACCACCAAGACCGAGAACGGCCGCGTGTCGTACCCGATCTACCACATCCCGAACCACGAGCCTAACTCGAGCGGTGGCCACCCGGCCAACGTTGTGTTCCTGACCTGCGATGCCTACGGTGTGTTGCCCCCGGTCTCTAAGCTGAGCGCCGGTCAGGCCATGTACCACTTCCTGTCTGGTTACACGGCCAAGGTCGCCGGTACCGAACGCGGTGTGACGGAGCCCACGGCTACCTTCAGCGCTTGCTTCGGTGCTGCTTTCCTGCCTCTGCACCCGACCAAGTACGCTGATCTGCTGCAGAATAAGCTGAAGAAGCACAAGACGTCCGTGTACCTCGTCAACACCGGCTGGACCGGCGGAGGTTACGGAGTGGGCAAGCGCATGAGCATCAAGGACACGCGTGCGTGCATTGATGCCATTCTTGACGGCTCGATCAAGAACTCGGAGTTCTCGGAGGATCCCAACTTCGGCTTTGAGGTGCCCAAGGCGCTTGGCTCGATCTCCAAGAGCGTGCTGAACCCTCGCGAAGCCTGGTCTGACAAGTCCGAGTACGACATCACGGCCAAGAAGCTGGCTGGCATGTTCCAGAAGAACTTCCAGAAGTACATCTCGAAGGACCACACGGACTACTCGCCCTTTGGCCCCAAGGCGTAAGTGCGCTCTCAAGATCGTGTAGCGTGTTGTAGACGCATGATGTGCATTCCCAAACACCATAAACGCTCTATATCTTACCGTAATATACAGTTTCCAAAGCCAATCTTACGCAGTTGATAGTGTGGCGCACACTATTTTTCTCTGGTCCAAAATAGCTCTTCGATCCGCATTTGGGTGTCGTTTCGGCCATTCCCCTCACGTGCGTCTGGCTGCGGACAAGACAAGGCGAGCGGCACGGAGACCATGGGGCTGTTCAAGCAACTCACCAATGCGCTCGGCATCAAGAAGACCCAGGTGCGCATCCTGGTCGTGGGGCTGGACAACAGCGGCAAGACGACGCTCGTGAACCACCTCAAGCCCAAGAAGTCCCAGTCGCACGAGGTTGTGCCGACCATTGGCTTCCAGGTCGAGCAGTTCTCCAAGTCCAACCTCAACTTCACGGTCTTTGACATGTCGGGGCAGGTAAGCAGAGCTCAGAGGGGCTCTTACGCTCTCTCGTACTGACTGCGCTGCCTGCAGAGCCGGTACCGGAGCCTGTGGGAGAACTACTACAGCGACGTGCAGGCGATTATTTATGTTTTGGACTCGACCGACACCATCCGCATGTGCGTGGCCAAGGACGAGCTGGAGCAGCTGGTGGAACACAAGGAGCTGGCCAGCAAGAAGATCCCGATCCTGTTCTTCGCCAACAAGATGGATCTGGCCAACGCCTTGACGCCGGTGGAGTGCATGGAGCAGCTGGAGCTGGACAAGCTGCCTGGCAAGTCTTGGCACATTACGTGAGTTTGCATGCCTTGCTTATGCCAAAGACTCTGGCGCTGACCTCTTGGACTGTGGACATAGCGCAAGCAATGCCGTGACGGGCCGAGGCGTGGAAGAAGGCATCGCGTGGCTGGCAGAGCAGTTTGCCAAGTCCAAGAGTCGTAAATGAATAGATTCGCATTCCATGCATCTTCACAGGAATTACGACTCGATCATCGAGTGAAGGAGCAAAATACATACCTCATTATCTTAAGTAAGGAAGAAACACTGCAGCCGGTCGTTGCGATGTATTGCTGAGCTAGCTACATGAAATTCTCGCCTCCAGCGGCCTGCTCCTGCTTCTGCTGGTCGCTTGAGCTTGTGTTGTTGGCCTTGGGCACGGGCAGGAAGAGCTTGAACTCTGGCGGCAGCTCCTCCTCCGAGTAGAGGCGATCCGAGAAGTAGATGCGGCGGATGCGGCAGTTGGCGTGGATCTGCACACGCAGCGTCTCAATGTAGTTGGTGCCGTATGCACGACGCGTGAAGTCCGACAGGTTGAACTGGATCTGGTTCCAGCCCTCATCCAGCCGCATGGGCATCGTGCAGATGAACGGCTTGACGCGCGTGGAACTCTGGTAGTTGGACGCGCGGAACCGGCGACGCACGTTCTTGTCGTCCAGGACCTGGACCTCGAAGGTGAAGTACTTCTTCAGGTTCTTGATGATCATGACCAGGAACGGCAGCTTGATGCCCAGCGTCTTGGCCGGCTGCGCGGGGCACGTGATGTAGTTGGTGCTCACGTTGGTGCCCATAATCTCCAGCACAGACGACTGGATGTCCTGGTCCGTGATGCGCTTGATGTGGCCATTGCGCACCTGTTTGTCCCAGATCTGCAGCGGCTTGCTCCTACTCAGCGTCCGTTAGATCCTGAAGTCAGCCAGATACAATAGACACACGCACCCGATGCTGTATAGGATGGAGAGGAAGCCGGACTGGAAGGTATTCTTGAACATGCTGCCTGTGTCAGCGCACGCAGCAGTCCTTCCTCTCGGTCTCCTGCGCTTCTCTCCCCAAGCGCTTCTGTCGTCAACGCTGCAACCAACGCCTCCCGTCACGGCGTTTCACGCGCCCTTTGGTGAAGCGTCGGGGTAAAGTACCGGTACAAATACCGAATGCGAACTTGAAGTGACATCGATATTTGTATTGATCCAATTATCCCTTTCAAGCATTGAGCGTTACCTGATGCTATCAGCTCACTCAGCCGCAGTAGCTATGAGCATCCCGAGCCACCAGCAATGATGTAGCAAGACGTGGACGGAAAGATCGTCATGATGTTCGTGACAATCGTCCAAATGAACAGGAAGGTAGTGATCACAACAGCGATGACACCGATAGCCTTGCTCTTTCCTCCCGTCCGACGCAACTCCTGGCACGCTGCCTTCTGCCGTGGTAACAGCACCACAAAAACCAACGCAAAGAGCTTGAAGGCGTATGCCGTGAGGTAAGCGTAGCTCACCTGCGTGCGCACTTGCGTGTCATCGATTTGCAAGTCTGCTGTCGTGATATCGAAGTGGGCGTCAATGTTCTTCGTGATGACGGTCGCAAATGGGTAAGCGAGTGATGAAACGGAACCCATAAAACCATAGAAACTGGCCTCATTTCCTTCCTCCATGATCTCGACCATGCAAAACGACGATACCATGAAGCTGAAGTTACTCGGAATGTTCTCAATGAGCGGAAGTCCTAGCCAGAACCACTGATTGCGCACGACATCCCAAATAGTCAGGAACGTCGGAATTGTGTCGACCACTACGACTGTGATCTGACACCAGACTATAATGGAGCGCCAGCTCCAGTGCAGTCCATACTTGGAAAGCAGCGTGAGAGCGGTTATACTGACGAAGGAGCTGCAAATCGTGATAATGTTGCTGGTCAGAGGCTCGACGCCGGCCCACACACTTGCAATCGGGGATGAAGCAGTCACCGACATGTAAGTGCACATATTGAAGAAGAACTGAAATGCGAGCACTTGGTATACAACGCGCGTCTGGATAAGGTCAAATATATGGACGATCTCCTTGGTCATTGAGCGGCTCTCAGCACGCTCTTCCTCGATGAAGAACAACGCGGTCGCAGCCATTGCGAATGACACGACCGCGCAAACAGCCATGATGGTATTGACACCGATGGCTTCCGAGAATGTTCCGCCGTAGTCAGCTGAGTTGAGTCCAAATCCAACAAGTAGCGACGCAACCACAAAACCGACGGCGGTGAATACCCAAATGAGAATCTGAAGAGTTCCGCGCACATTTTCAGGCTCGCACTGCGACATCTCTACGACCATGCCACCGACGGCTGCATAGTCGAGCGTGATGCCAATGTTCGCGATGACCATGAGTACGACCCACTTAGCGCCGCTTCCTGGAGCATCGTAGTTGATCTGGTTGCGCTGCTCTTGGGTCAGTTGGTCGGTCGTGAGATACACCCAGTCGTACTGAGGATAGTATGGGTCGCCCACTGGCATACACGCCATAATAATGCAGCAAATAGTGCACACACCAGCACCGATGATCATGTAAGGGCGGCGCCGGTACCCCAAAATCGGGCAACAGTCGACAATGATGCCGAAGAAGAGCTTGAGTGTATACGGAAGCGAGATGAGGACGTAGGCGGAGGCCGTCGTATAGCCCGACATGCGCAAATAGTTGTTGAAGAACGGGTACACCAGGCTGTACATGACGTTGTATATGACTCCCATCCCAGTGTTCTGCATGAGTAACCCCATGTAGCTCTTGCTCCAGATCACGGGTGGAGGACCGTCACGAAGCGCGCCATTCTTGATTTCGTTCCCTGGAACAGGTGACTTCGACTCGGCGTAGATGTCGACTGAGGCTGTCGGATCCTTGGCGAGACTGCTAGCGGAAACGCGCTGGAAAACCTCAGCTGATGCGCGCAGCATGATGGAAATTGGAAAATGGCAATCGGTCTCGCACAACACTCTTTGGGTTGCGCGATCAATTGATGCTGCTGAGAATGTTGACAGGTATCTATACCTGCCAGCTATCCCAATCAACAATACTACACACTAGTAAATATTGTCGACTTGACATGGATAGTGAGGAGTCGATATCTGTGCTAATAATGCTGCCTGTGTCTGGCGCAGAGGTTCTTCCTCTCAGCACCATCCACGTGCCATCTCCGTCAGGTGGATTCCACTACTGGACCAGTAAGCAAGTCAGAGAGTGAGAAGTCTGACTTTTTCTATAAATGCGTGTATATATTTGCAGAGGTCGTTAGTTTCTGATAACGAATCATCTACTCCAGCGGACCAAAGAACTCAAAGTGGATCTGGTCCTTGGGCACTCCCCAGCCAGCCAGGATGCCGTTGACGCTGCGCATGAAGCCGGACGGTCCGCAGAAGTAGAAGTGGGCGTCCTTGCTGGCAAGTACGCTCTCCAGGTAAGTCTCGCTCAGTCGTCCGTAGGGGCAACCGTCCGTGCGCTCCGAGTACAAAGTGTGCAGGGCGAGGTTGTCACTTTCGCGCGCGTATTGCTCGAACGATTCGCGGAGCGCCTGCGTCTCTGGGCTACGACACGCGTTGATCATCTCAATGCGGTTCGGCACCTTCTTCTCAACCATGTACTCGAGCATGGACGCCAGCGGTGTGATGCCGACACCGCCACTGATGAGCACGATGGGCTTGTCGTGGTCCAACTTGAGCGTGAAGTCTCCGCACGGGACGCTCATGCGCAGCACATCGCCCTCGGCCACCTTATCGTGCAGGAAGGACGAGACCTTGCCCATGGGGCAGCCGCTGGCAATCGGTCCATGCTTCTTGACCGTGATGCGGTACTCGTCGTGACCAGGCGCGCTCGAGAGCGAGTAGTTGCGCTGCGTCGTGAACTCATCTGTCTCGAAGCGCAGACCAACGTACTGGCCTGGCTCGTAGGACACGATGGGCTGGCCGTCCTGCGGCTTGAGATGGAACGATGTGATCTCGGAAGACTCTTGCACCTTCTTAGTGACGACAAACGGTCTCCAGCCAGACCAACCGCCCGGAGCCTGGGCAAGCGTCTCTCGCAGCTCGAGCTCGCGCTTGATGAGCACGTCGGCGAGGAATCCGTACCCTTCCTTCCACGCGTCCATGATCTCCGGGGTGGCAGCGTCGCCGAGCGTCTCCTTGATAGCGTTGAGCAGATTCTCCCCCACGATAGGGTAGTGCTCCGGCAGAATGTGCAGAGACACGTGCTTCTGCGCGATGGTCTCGATGGCACCGCTCAGAGCTCCGAGGTCTATTTGGAATTGAAAGAGATTAGTATGAACTATTGCTAGTGGCAGCAGCGGGCAAAGAGACAAGCGATACGTACTGTCGATGTTGGCAGCGTACGCAGCGACTGAGCCGGCGAGTGCGTGCGGCTGGTTGGCGACCTTGTCTCCCGGCAGCACCACTTGATGCGTCGGGTTGAAGAGTTCGCGCACTTTCGCGTTGCCCGACAGCATGTGCTTGTACATGCACGTGGTGATGGCGTAACCCTTGTCGGCGATGACGGGGCTGGTCGCCTTGATGATCTGGATGGTCTTGGGGCTGAGGCTCATCTTGGCTGGTGAGTGGGAGGCAAAAGTGGAAATGCGGATATGGATGCTGGTGGTGCAAAGCTGCCTGTGGCTAGCGCGAGAGATCAAGGTGGGGGATGAGTCTGGCTACTGCTTTGCCATGTCTTTGCTGCCTAGAGAGAGAGAGGGAGGTGGCGGCTGATCGCATGTACACATAATCGCGCGCGGCTTAGGTCGATGACTAATCACTAAATCACCTCGGTCCTTCTATAGCATTCTATTTCAGGCTTACTCATTCTTGAAG
>JAADXR010000100.1:0-75735 GCA_023337935.1 Elongisporangium anandrum | reverse complement strand
TGGACCTGAGACGTGGAGACCATGACGGCGGCGGCGATGGTGCAGACGGCTGAGAACTTCATCTTCAATTGCTGGTTGACGTGCGAAGGACAAGGGAAAATGAGGAGTGAGCTTTAGTGAATTGATCTCCGCCTTCAGCAAGCTTTGGCCAAATGTGCAGTCCACGTTGCATTTTGAGAGGGTACCGGTATGTACATGTAACCATATGTGGATGTGGAACAGAAAGCGGGTTCACATCATGTGGCGCCCGCCTCATTCAGGATCCTCGCTATTTTAAATATGTTTTACAAGTCAAAAAGATACAGGCTGGTTTCCGTTCTCTATAATTCCGATCTTAGATTCCCAATGTGTTTCTGCCAGCTGTTTGTTCTGGTTCGTTCACGAAGGTCCGTTGCATCTAATAGTTTTTCAGCAAAACCTTGTGTTACTGATACAGTAGCTGGCATGCAACTTTCCAATGAGGGAACACCACCACCAGATCAGCCTGGTACAATTTTCCGTAGGAAATTGGACGCGCCAGTCAGCTCGGCATTCCGGTAGTAAGATAGCGAATCCACCACATGGGAACCCTGCGAGCATGTGCAGTATTGAATGGCGTATGAATAACATTTACCCAACCATGTGTCTTGAAATTTCTTCAAGATCGTGTGCACAGCAATTCTTCATCCATTTGCACTCCTCAATCAGTGCCACTCGGAAGCGCGACTGAGTTGCGAGCTGAATTGAAGCCACAATTCTGGTGATGCTGAAAACCAGGTGGTGTCACGTCAGTGGTGTACCGTGGAAGAATATATAAAGTACGAAATGAAGATGACGTTCATGTGATGCCGAGCGTTCAACTGATACAGTACTAACAACGTCATCGATATGGCTCTGCGTCATGTGAGGGTATTGTAAATGATGTAGACAGAACAGCTAAAGAGCAAGCCACTGGGCACGTACAAATACTCTCAAATGCACAGTAGTTGGGCTGGCGGCTGCTGTAAGGGTGTAGCCGGTGGTCACAATGACCGTTGTCTCATTGCAGGTGTAGTAGTAGTGGCTACTGGTGGAGAGCTAGTGGGTATCTCTAAAAGACGTTGCGCAGACATTCTTGGTGGTGGTGAGATTGAAATTGAAGTGACTGTGAGATCTGGGGTGCCTCCGTCCGTCCAAGTGCACCATGGGTCGCCGAAAGCCTCACCGTTGGTCATGTTGATCATCGTGTTGGTCGTCTTGAACGCAGCAGAGCAAAAGGAGGAGTCCCATGCTATCAACTTGGCGTTCGATAAGTTTACGGCAAAGTGAACTGTGATGATGAATCGTTGTCTATTTGGTCACCGAGTTCGGAATCTTCTTCAGGGACGGACCTGAGAGCACAGCAGCAACAACGATGATGCAAACGGTGGCGGGCATGGTTTGGAGGAATGCGGAGAAACTGAGAGAGCTGGAGAAGGAAGCTGGACCACGAGAGGCAGCGTACCAGAGTGGAGAGATATCATCATTCAAGCGCTCGTCTATAGGTAAATGCAGAAGCAAGGCACCCCTGCATCACTCCACGGATTATCCAACTGTCAACACCTTGTGGTTTTTGAATCAAGGCTGTATATATTTGGAGAGAACATACAATTAAAGAGCTAAAACAAAGGAAACATGAACTTGCCCACACGGTCATTGCCGCTGTGCTAACACAAATAAACAACCTCTGGGGCTGGAAGTGGTTTATCAAGTGGCGACGTTGCACTTGGTTGACGAGTTGGATGGAGCGCCGGTGGCCACAGTGGGCGTGGCAGTCGTGACTATAGGTGTGGCAGTCGTAGTCGCTGGGGTGGCGGTCGTGACTGTAGGTGTGGCGGTCGTAGCCTCTGGTGCAGCGGTTGCGGCCTCTGGAGTGGTGAAACTATAAGATGGCGACGCCGTAGCCGAAGATGACGACGACGTAGCCGAAGAAGACGATGCGCAGACAGTCTTGGTCGTGGGCGAGATCGTAAAGGGAGTGACCGTGAACTCCGCGGTGGCTCCCACCGTCCACGTGCAGCACGGGTCGCCAAATGCTTCGCCGTTGGTCATGTCGATCGTCATGTCGGACGTCTTGAACGCAGCCTTGCAAAAGTCCGAGGTCCATGTCACAGCAGCATCTGAAAAGGCCTTGGCGAACTCCGTGTACTTCGACGAGTCGTCGCCCGGGTGTCCAAGCGCCTGCTCAAAGCTGTCGCCGTTCGGGATTTTCTTCAGATACGACTTCATGGCCTCAGCTTGAGACGCAGAGAGTACGACAATAGCGGCAAGAGTGCAGATGATGGAGGACTTCATGATGCTAATGTGGACGTGTGTGGGACGACCGAAATGGAGGAGTGAGTTCAACTGGATCAGCTTCATGAGGCCACGTTACACAGCCGATTGACTTGCGGTCGGTGGCTCTCTGTGGTCGGATGGGAGTGTACTGGCCAATCCATATGGGGGCACAGAAGGAGAAGCGGATCCGCTTCATGTGGATGGTGCGCGGCGGCGGTTGAAACCGCTATTCCGACGGCATGCCCTCTCTATATTAGATATCCCCCCGCTTCATTCGAGGCAACCCTTTGGGGCCAGTTCTCTTTAGCCCAAACGCCAGTAACCGCCCGCATCAATTCCAGCTGTGGCTCTTGGGTACAATCCCAGCTTCTGATATCCTTCCACTGGGCGCATTGCGCTCTATTCAGTCGACTGCTGCAGGTTCCAGCACGAAGTCGAGCCGTTGGCCGCCAGAATTCCAGCATATGTGGAAGTATAGTCAGACAGACACGGAACAACAGAGCAACGAGTCGACGCGAAAAACCAGAAAAGAGGCCGTTGAGGAGCTCCGCACATTTCTTGATAGGAAATGGATGCGCTCCCGTACTGACTCCCGTTGCATCAGCCCCTGAGCAGTAAAGTGGCAGGCCGTCTGCGATTGAAACGTGAGTGACGTCGTCTTCATGTTTCGAGCACTCGGCATTGCCAAGATAGCCACATTCATTGCTCGATGATCGTGGTAGCGACTGGAGAGCATTGCGAGTCACACAACATTCATGCTTCGCGCGCCACATTCTTTCCCGTAACACTCTCGGGACGTGCATCAAGGTTTTGCCGATAACCCAGCTTGCAACGAGTTCTGAGTGAGTGGGGCACCCTGAGTGAGTTGTGGCGACAATATTCCCCCTGAAGGCTGCGATAGCCCACGCAGAATCCATCGTGGCGGATAAAACTTCCTTCGTGCACGCAACCGGCCGTACGAAGCTTCTCGTCAACTCCAGGAATTGTGCGTGCTATGACCATCGCCAAGAGTGGCATCCAATCGCCCACTGTGCACCAAGCATTCTTGTAGTTGGTGTAAGGCCTCAGGCTTAGCTCTTCATGATCGGCTTCTACCACTTCATATCTGCGTTCCCCGCGCTAGTTCATCACGTTCGCGTGCTCAGCATTCACCCATAAGGCATGTACTTGTAGTACAATTCATGATCACCACACAGCCATTTCAAGCATAGATCAATGCATTGCAGCAATCATCCAGTAATACAGAAAATAACACGTTGACGCCACGTTTGTTCCATAACCTCAACTCATCAGCGATGTGTGAGATGACGATCACACATCATTGCACTAGAAGAGCCTGTCGGAGCTAACAGAGAAGCTTATACATCTAGCCTCACAGTGAGGCCCTCACTCGGAGCGAGAATGGAGCGAGTCGCTCAATTCTGCCTGCCGCTAAATAAAAAACTGCAAAAATCGATTTATCAATTGTTTACCTCTCAAATGGTATATATGTAATGTTTGACAGCCATAAACGTGCATTGCGGTACTGCAGTCTGGTCGTTATGGCGGATGGCGGCAAATGGCGACTGCATGCGTTAAGCGCGTTCGCTGCTGAGATCTCCTCGTTCCTGTCACCCCCCGAGCGCCATTTACTTACACAGAGCCACCGCTCTATATCTCAATTTCGTCAGTCTTCCTCTGTCCAGAGGAAGACTGGAGATCGCCTGCTGCAATCCCAGCATGACCTGCCAATACTCTCGTCCACACTGATGCAATTGGCGTTGCCATCAGCAACTCAGCAGTCTCGCCCGCGTCGCAAGCGAGCGGGTGTGTTAAACGCGTCTCAAGCGCGGACCATTGCCTACGATCTGGTGCTAGTGGCTCTGGGCGTACGCCCGAGCTGCCTCGTGGACTGTGCTGCGCTAGATCTGGCGACCGTGCAAGAGATGCTCACTGCCGCGACGCGTGACGCCACGTGGATTAGCTATGGGATTGCACGCGTGTACGCTGTGGTGCTCAATGACAACGTGTTCTTCGTCAACGCCATTGTCTGGCTCCGAGAGAAGCGCATCGAATTGGCCTCACGGCTTCGCGATGTCGCCATTATCAACGTGAGTCCACATCTCTCGGAGGCCCAATGGATAGATCCTCGAGCACCAAACGACATCTTTGCTATCCAGAGCGATCTAGAGCAGATCTGCGATCAGCTTCAGTCATTGAAGCGAGCGCAAGACCAGTCTCCGTGTCGTGTCGTTGTCATCAACAAGCTGCAGAGCGAGCCCATCGCTGTCGCTGGCTTGTTGCTATGCTACCCAGTCATCTACGCGATCTTTGATCCGTCCAAGCCCAAGAGGACCAGCGAGCCTGACGCCTGGACGACGCAGGAGAACTGCCTCGCCATGACGCCGCTGCACGTTGTGTCTTCGTCTTTCGCCATGTACGTCTTCTGCCGTGCTTCCTCCCATCCTACTCTTCTTCTCATTCGCGTCTCCTTTCTCTGCAGCATGGGTGTGGTGTCCGTTAGCGCATCCTCTTCTGCTTCCTGCCTCTCCTTCAGTCCGATCCTGAGCGAGTTCTCCATCCCACAGCACGTGCTGGTCCGGACGCGGTCGCTCTCCCTGCGGCTGATACGCGCACGCTCGCATCTGAGGCTTTCTCGCGCCTTGGGGCCTGCATCGACCTCTGCCATCTCGGCCCACGTGCAGATCAGGCCCCGGACGCTGGCCCAAGTGGCGCTCTGATCCACACCGAATGCAGTTGAAGCAGCTGATTGAGACTAAAGGCGCGGCGCATCAATTAAGCAAGGGCGTGTTTCACTATCATTTCTGCACGGAAGCGTACCCTGTCGGATTTCTGTGGTGCGCCAGATTCCAGCTCACTGTTATATACCAGATTCGAAAGGGTCTGGTCCCTCTTGTTGCCTGGTCCGGACCATCCATCCGCTTGAGGATCACCCATTACCAGTAAGTCACGGGCTTTTGCATTGAACCAACCATTACAACCAGACAAGGACAATGATACAGGCAACATACCGCTGTGATCATCATTTGAATCGCGCAAGTGTCGCTGTTGCAAACACTCGATAAAAGAGACCGCAGTGGAGATTTCATTCTCATCAGCTTGATACACCTTTGATCCGCCCTCTGATCCTCCTGTTATCAGGTCACGCCAACAACAGCACAATGCGGGAGAACCCTCCCTCGTCGTGCGTGGTCCTCTTCTGCGCTAGACTTGGTGTTTGTATGGTGTCCCAGATCAGCTGGTCACCAGATGGTGTACTTTCTGGCTCGGCGCTGTCCTTTCCCGAGCCCCATCTTGTTCTTCCCGGTAAGCAACGTAAACACAAGGATATAAAATTCCACAGTGTCAACAGAAAGCATTCTCTATAGAAAATAGATCTGTCTGTTTTACAAAGATATCAATTGTGCAAGTACAGCTGGTCGTTCAGCACTTGCAGAGAGCCCCGACTGACTCTCTTTCCCCTCCTCGCAAACACAAAGAGTGGCTGCGGGGGATGCTGTTGGACAAGCGGCCCATGAGTCCGCCCAGCCACACTTCGCATTAGCGGACCGCTCCACCTCCACCGCGCAGGTCTCGTCCACTTCCTTCGGCCGCCTCAGCATCAGCATGAAGCGTCCAGACGGCATCGCGCTGTACACGCAGAGCATCGACGACGGCAACAGCAGCCAGTTCTCTCTGCCGAGTCTGCCCAGCACCTACTCCGATGGCTCAGCTACGCGTCTGGCCGGCGGTCGACCGCCTCCGCCGCACGCCATGGTGCGCACTAACTTCACCACGGCCGCGCGCACGTCGATCCCCGACAACAACGAGTCGCCTGGCGTCGGCTACAACGATGTGTACACGCCAGCAGAGCTCCGCGGCCCCACGCATCAGTTCGTAGACGCGGTGGCGCCGCAGCAGCAGGAAGCCACGTCATCCACGACCAACATGGTCATCATTCTTGTCTGCGTCGTGCTCGGTTTCGGAGTCGGTACGCTGCTAAACCACTACGACGTCGACTCGACCGTCTCCGAGTGGATCAACACGCCCGGCGACCTGTACATCCGCGCTATCCAGTGTATCGTCGTGCCGCTGGTGTTCGTCAACCTGGCCGTGTCCGTGGCTGATCTGGTGCACATCGGCAAGGGCCACACCATCGGCATCCGCGTGGCGCTGATCTTCGCTCTGACCATGCTCATCGGCGTGTTTGAAGGCATCGGTCTCAGTTACCTCGCCCGCATCTTCTGGCTCAACGACTCCAAGATCACGTCCACCAGCGATACGGCCGTGTTCGGAATTGAGTGCAGCAACGGCCTGTACATGGAGCAGCTCTCGGACGGCTCGGTCACGTGCACGGCGGCGGCGCTAAACACGACGTCCAAGTTCCAAGCCGACGACATCAACAGCGCGCTCGTGCGCACGTCCACGACCTCGACCTCGAGCGGCACGCTGTCCGATAACCTGATTTCAATCCTGGAAATGATCGTGCCCTCCAACATCACTCAAGCCTTTGTCGAGGGCACGCTGCTGTCCATCGTCGCCTTCGCCATCCCGTGCGGCATCGCGCTCGCCAAGTCGTTCCATGGCCCCGTGAACCTCAACCCGATGCTTGAGTTCCTGCGCGAGGTCAACGAGGCGCTCGTGACCATGATCAACATGGTGATCTACTTCACGCCACTGGCTGTGTTCTCGCTTGTCGCCGGTTCGTTCGGTGACGATCTGGGTGAGGTGCTCGACGTCTCGCCCATGGTCGTGACGCTCAAGGTGGCGCTGCTGTTCCTCGTGGCTGCGCTGCTGCACATGCTCGTGGTCATGCCGGCCATCTTCACGGCCTTCACGCACGCCAACCCGTTCTCCTTCATGAAGCACATGATCCCGGCCTACGTCTTCTGCCTCGGTTGTTCGTCGTCCATGGCTACGCTGCCCGTGAGCATGCGCTGCATTGAGCAGTCGCAGGCCGTGTCCAACTCGATCAAGTACTTCGTCATGTCGATTGGCGCTTCGCTTAACATGGCCGGCACAGCCATGTACCTGCCCATGATGGTCTTCTTCATCGTGGATGCCTCCGGTATGAAGGACCAACTCGGCTCCTTCGAGGTCGGCGTGCTGGTGATCGGCTCCTTCCTCGGCTCGCTCGCCGCCGCCCCTGTGCCTGCCGGCAGTCTCGTCATGCTAATCACGGTCTGGAAGATCGTGTTCCCGAGCACGGACCTGCCCGACATGTACAACTTCGTCGTGGCCGCCGACGCCGTGCTGGACCGCCTCGTGACGCTTGTGAACGTGAACGGCGACGCCATGATCTGTCGTATCATTGCCGACCAGATCGACGAGACCGTCGCGGACGAGATCATGCCCACGCACCACCAGCCCATGGCCGGCATGTAAACGCACGCGCTCGTCCCCATTGGCAGGCGGCTGGCGGCGTCTTCTTCGCTCACTCGCCCTTGGTGTTGTTGTTAGTAGCTGCCCGTTTTCCCCATATCGCTTTCTTCTGTATCTAATTAATCTCGGGAAAATGCCATATTCAAATCTGTGTTTTTGTTTACTGTACGACATCCACATAAGTACGAAGTGCTAAACGCGGCGAGGATAACTCCCTCGATTCACAAGCATTTGGCTGCTTAACTCGAGGGTTTGTCCCTCTGGTTGTTGTGACTTTTGTTTGGACGGCACAACCAGCCGCCCCCCAGCCAAAGCACCGCGAAGCTCCAATATCGGAGCAGTCCGACGCCGAGGAAGAGAGTCGAGCGGTGCGGGAAGCCCCTTCACGCGTCCTTCAGCTGCTGAGTCCTCATGCATCTCCTCAACCTGACGCTGCAGCCGCCCACGGGCATCCAGCTCGCGGTCTACGGCAACTTCTCGGCCCCGCAGGCGCAAGAGTTTGCGGTCGCGCGCGGCAACGTGTTGCAGTTGCTGCGGCCCGATGAGGGCGGCCGACTGGAGACTGTGATCTCCACGGAGGTCTTTGGCGTGATCAGATCGATCCAGCCGCTGCGTCTGACCGGAAGCACGCAGGACTACCTCGTCGTGGGCTCGGACTCCGGCAAGATCGTCGTGCTGGAAGTGAACCCGGTCACGAACCAGTTTGAACCTCGACAGAGCGAGACGTACGGCAAGACCGGATGCCGCCGTATCACCCCCGGACAGTACGTGGCTGTGGACCCCAAGGGCCGCGCTATCATGATCGGCGCCGTTGAGAAGCAGAAGCTGGTCTACGTCATGAACCGCGATGCGTCAAACCGATTGACGATCTCGTCGCCGCTCGAAGCGCATCGATCGCATGCCATCCATTTTAGCCTCGTGGGCCTCGATGTGGGCTTTGAGAATCCGACGTTTGCCTCTCTGGAGCTCGATTACGCCGAGGCCGACTCTGATCCGAGCGGTCAGGCTGCGGTGGAAGCCGTCAAGACAGTCGTGTTCTACGAATTGGATCTCGGGCTGAACCACGTCACGCGCCGATGGAGCGAACCGGTGGTGCGCAGTGCGAACATGCTTGTGGCTGTCCCTGGCGGCAGCGATGGACCCGGCGGCGTGCTCGTGTTGGGTGAAAACGTCGTGCAGTACAAGAACGAGAACCACAGCGAGCTTACTTGCGCGATTCCGCGCCGCCAGGGCGACACACGAAATGTGCTCATTGTCGCGGCTTCCACGCACAAGCAGCGGGACCTGTTCTTTGTGCTGCTGCAGTCGGAATTGGGCGATTTGTACAAGATCTCGCTCGATTACTCGGGCAATTTGGTGCAGGAAATCAAGGTGCAGTTCTTTGACACGCTGCCCGTGGCGTCATCGCTGTGCATTACGAAGACTGGTCTGCTATTTTGCGCGTCCGAGTTTTCCAACCACTATTTATTTCAGTTTTTAAGCATCGGCGAAGGTGACGACACTGCGCGGTGCTCTAGTCTCGACATGGACACGAATGCGTCGCTGCCGCCGACATTCCCATTGCGCAAGTTGAAGAATTTGGCCATGGCCAGCTTTTTACCTAGTCTCAGCCCCATCACGCAATTGCTCGTGGACGACCTTGCGAACGAGCAGACGCCGCAAATGTATGCTCTGTGTGGACGTAACAACCGATCATCCATTCGTGTGCTGCGTCATGGCCTTCCCGTGACCGAGATGGCTGCGAGTGCATTGCCTGGTATCGCCAAGTCCGTCTGGTGTTTGAAGGAATCCTTTGGTGATGCGTATGATAAGTTTATTGTGGTCAGCTTTGAGGATGCTACGCTTGTGCTCGAAGTCGGTGAGACTGTTGAAGAAGTAACGGAGTCAGGATTTCTGCGTGATCATGCGTCACTCCTTGTGACACTTTTGGAAGATGATTCCATGTTGCAAGTTCACCAGAATGGTATTCGTCATGTGCGTAAATTCCAGCCTGTCATGGAGTGGAAGGCACCTGGTAAGAAGGTGATTGAGAAGTGTGCGGCAAACTCTCGGCAGGTCGTCATCTCACTTGCTGGCGGTGAAGTTATTTACTTCGAGCTTGGCCCAGCTGGTGAGCTTGCGGAGAAGGGAAAATTGGATCTTGGATTTGAAGTTTGCAGCTTGGACGTTGGCGAAGTGCCCGAAGGACGACAGCGGTTTCAGTTTCTTGCTGTGGGCAGTTGGGATAATACTGTTCGCATTCTGTCCTTGGATCCGAACGACCTCTTCCGACAAAAGTCGACGTTAGCGCTTGTGTCTCACCCACATACGTTGTGCCTTGCACAATTGCAAAACGAACCTTCGTCATCGTCTGACTCTGACAATTCTACCTCGGCACTGTTCTTGAGCATTGGTCTTGATAATGGTGTGCTTCAACAATCGCGAATCGATCCGATCACAGCGAACCTGACGGACTCACGCTCGCGATTTCTGGGGGCTAAGCCTGTCAAGCTTTTCCGTGTCACGATTGAAGGCAAGCGCGCGGTGCTGGCGCTTTCAAGTCGCTCTTGGCTTTCGTACTTCCACCAGACGCGCCGACACATCACTCCTCTGTCATGCGAAACGCTTGCTTATGCCAGCTCTTTCAACTCAGAACAATGTCCAGGTGGCGTCGTCGCTCTTGCAGGTGAGGGTATGAAGATCCTGACGCTGGATCAGTTGGGTGATACATTCAATCAACAAAAGTGCAACCTGCGGTATACCCCTCGCAAGGCTGTCGTGCATGGACCTTCACGCCGATTAGTTTTGATCGAGACCGACCACAACGAGTTTAGTGCTGCGTACAAGCGAGAACATGGACTCGCTATCCCGGATGTTAAGATGCAGGGCCAAGATGACGATGACGAAGAGGAAGATGAAGCATTACTGGTGCCACGTGGACCCATTCCGACGCAGAGTGGGAAGTGGGCTTCATGTGTGCGTATTTTCGACCCTGTTTCCTGTCATACGGTCGTTTGTGAAGAACTTGAAGAAGATGAGCGTGCACGAAGTATTGCGACGTGCGTTTTCCATGACCGAGGTGGCGAAGTGTTTATTATTGTTGGCACAGTGAAGGGTATGCAATTGCACCCTCAAAAGGCACCTCATGGTGGTTTCTTACGCGTGTACCGTATCGTGGAAGGCTCTCAGTTGGTGCTGGTGCATACAACTGAGATTGACGACATCCCGCATGCTATCTGCGAATTCCAGGGCAGACTACTGGTTTCAGTTGGCCGCGCTCTACGTATTTACGACCTTGGTAAGAAGAAATTGCTGCGCAAGTGCGAGAATCGCAACTTCCCTTCGCAAATCGTCGAGCTGAAGGCCGCAGGCGATCGCGTTTACGCTTGCGATATGCACGAGTCGTTCCACTTTGTCAAGTACAAGCAGGATGAAAACCAGCTGATGGTTTTCGCCGACGACTGTGTTCCTCGCTTCATTACCAGCAGCGTTGTGCTCGATTACGACACACTCGCCGGTGGTGACAAATTCGGCAACGTTTTTGTGTCCCGTTTGCCGTCGGAGGTCTCGGATGAGATTGATAACCCCACAGGCAACCGAATTCTGTGGGACACGGGATTGCTTAATGGAGCACCAAACAAACTGGAGCAGGTAAACTGACCCTTTTTAGTGTTGCTACATGATCGATCCGCAGCTAATTGTGAGAATCTTTATGCGTAGGTCGCTCAATTCCACGTTGGTGAGGTTGTGACTTCTATGGTTCGCACCAGTCTCGTGCCTGGTGGTGTGCAAGCCATCGTGTATGCGACCATTATGGGTCGCATTGGTGCACTTATGCCCTTCTCCTCGCGCGAAGATGTCGATTTTTACACGCACCTTGAGATGTACATGCGTCAGGAACATCCGCCGCTTTGTGGCCGCGACCATCTATCCTACCGCTCGTACTTCATTCCTGTGAAGAACGTCACGGATGGTGATCTATGCGAACAGTTTGTCTCACTCAGTGCCGAGAAACAGAAAAAGATTGCGAACGATCTTGATCGCACGCCTGCTGAGGTGCTGAAGAAGCTTGAAGATATTCGCAACCGACTCATGTAGAAGAAACACAACGGAACAGGCGGATACTGTTGCTTTGTTTTTTCGAGCGCAACATTTTTTTGCGTTCGTCCAAGCAGAATGCATCGGACCATCCTAAGGAAGAACACAAAAATAAATACGGCTGCTTTAACAAGAACTAAGGCACAGCGATCATGCTGGTTAATAGGGAATGCCCACAGCATCCGGGAACTGCATTGAATGATTTGGAAACAAAATGGATTGTGTCTTGGTCAAAATCTCCTGCAGCACCGCAACACGCGGTCGGAACGTCTAGAGAAAAAGAGAAAATGGTGAGAGAAAATGAAATACGTTGTGCATTTTCCACGCTAGTCAAACTTGGTCTCACCTCGAAAGGCAGTACCATGTGCTCTTGACCTTGCATCATTACAGCGATGTAGTAGACCACATCGGCGAACGTCATGGTCTCGTTCACCACCACGGCTTTGATTTTCGACCGATCCAGGAACTGCGGTTGAGACACATATCGTTGTGAATTCCATGCTCAGCTCACGTCACCTAGTTGGTGAGCAAATGGCTTTGCACTGACCTGGATGGATGAGCTCCCATTTCGGCGTCGCTTCCTCAGTTTGATCCCCAGCGCCGGCGCCACGAGCATGGATTCTATCATTACGACCATCATATGAGCAACCCAATCGTGCAGACTGGGAAGCCTCCTCCACCACTCGTACCTTCAACAACAGCTCGTCGTGCATTCAAATACGCGAAAGCAGCGAGCAGAGCGCAGCCCAAGACCAGCACCAGCGACACCGACAGCTTCTGCTGTCTCCACCAAAGCGCCATGGCTCCTGCAAAGGCAGTCATCATCAGCCAGCTGGCTGTCTTTGCACTATGCGCATCCTCCTTGGGCTCTCGCAGCAGGAACTCCACTGCTCCATTCGGATACGCCTTCACTTGCAGATCCACCGCCTTGGTCATCTTGGGGAGCTCAAACTGACGTTGCTGAATCGCCTTTGACAGGGTTTGACAGGGGCAAGTACTAAAACTGTAATTAATTAGTTTAAACTGTCTATAAAATGTAATATTGAGAAATGACGTATACATTTCCGTTGTGGGGCCACATTTTTATTCCAGACAGAATGCCGATCATCACGTTCGTAGCGCGGATCTCCGATGGCATGCTGCTGGTGCGGGAACGATGAAGACGCGTGATTCAGGCTCTGGGATTGCGATAGATGGATAGCTGACCTCTCGGGCTTCCATTCCGTGTATTTGTGTGGCAGGTGGCGTCCATGGAGTCCATTGGCGACGCCAGCGGCAACCTGGACACGTGCAAGCAGCAGGGTAAGCAGATCATCAAGAAGCTGGACCAGCGATCGCCCACCAAGTGCAGCATCGAAGCTGGCGCCTACACCTTCCAGTAGGTGCCACACTCTGATTTGCTGACAATCAAGCGGATAAACTCATCTGTGATTGTAGCTACTTGCTGCAGGACGGCGTGTGCTACTTGACGCTCTCGGACCGCAGTTTCCCCAAGCGTCTGGCCTTCCTGTATCTGGAAGAGATCCACGCAGGCTTTGTGGATGAGCTCACGCGCGACAATGGCGGACGCGACTGGCGCGATACCGTCACGACTGTGGCGCGACCGTATGCGTTCATCAAGTTTGGTGCGTTGCTTGATCTCCTCTGCTGCTGTTGGGTTCGTTCACCTCGATGCTCACACGCAATCGCTTGGCATGACAGACAAGTTTATCCAGAAAAAGCGCAAGGAGTACACGGACCCCAACTCGTCGCAGAACATGCATCGCCTGAATGACGATCTGGCCGACATCCACAACATCATGCGCAAGAACATCCAGGAAGTGCTCAACCGAGGCGAGCGCGTCGAGCGTACGTGGCGTCTAATCAATTGTCTTCAGGTTCTCTGGCAACTCATTGCGCTGTTATGTCTTATGTATCTAGACGTCTCGCGCATCTCCTCCAATCTCGCGGACCGGTCGAAAGACCTCAAGTGGGGCGCCAAGAAACTGCGTCTGCAGGCTATGTACCGTCAGTACGGGCCCATTGTGGCCGTCGTGCTCTTCGTGACGCTCGTTATTTACATCAAATTCTTTTAAGCTTCAACGCAGGAACTAGAGACAGTCAAAGCAAATGGACAAGAGTGAGGTATTGAAAAAATCGTGTTGCTTCGGATTGTTGTTGCTGTGTTTGCTCTGTTGTTGGGATAGTTTGTTGCCTCCAAGTGAGAAGCTCATAAAAATCAAACTGATCCATCTACAGCTGCAAAGACATCACACGAAGCCCCGGAGACGCTTAGTACTCCTCGCCCATGTCTTCCTCTTCGCCTTCACCCTCGGCGGTCTCAGCACTGACTTCTTCGTAGTCTTTCTCCAGCGCAGCAAGATCTTCACGGGCTTCGGAGAACTCACCTTCCTCCATACCTTCGCCGACGTACCAGTGGACGAAGGCACGCTTGGCGTACATCAAATCGAACTTGTGATCGATACGCGAGAACACTTCAGCGATGGCGCTCGTGTTGGAGATCATGCACACGGCGCGCTGCACGCGAGCAAGATCACCGCCAGGTACCACCGTAGGAGGCTGGTAGTTGATACCGCACTTGAAGCCCGTGGGACACCAGTCCACGAACTGGATCGTACGCTTGGTCTTGATGGTCGCGACAGCGGCGTTCACGTCCTTGGGCACGACATCGCCACGGTACATGAGACAGCAGGCCATGTACTTGCCGTGACGGGGATCACACTTGGCCATCATAGAAGCCGGCTCGAAGGCGCTGTTGGTGATTTCAGCGACTGAGAGCTGCTCGTGGTATGCCTTCTCAGCCGAGATCACGGGTGCGTACGAGCTGAGCATGAAGTGGATACGCGGGTACGGCACCAGGTTGGTCTGGAATTCCGTCACATCGACGTTTAGCGCACCATCGAAACGCAGGGAGGCCGTAAGCGACGAAATGACCTGCGCGATCAAACGGTTCAAGTTGGTGTAGGTCGGACGCTCAATGTCAAGGGAGCGACGGCAGATATCGTAGATAGCTTCGTTATCGAGCATCACGGCCACATCAGTGTGCTCCAGCAGTGAGTGAGTAGAAAGCACCGAGTTGTACGGTTCAACAACAGCCGTCGAGACCTGGGGCGACGGGTAGATTGTGAACCCGAGCTTACTCTTGCGACCATAATCAACCGACAGACGCTCAAGTAGAAGCGCACCAAGACCCGAGCCAGTGCCACCACCCACAGCGTTGAACACCAGGAAACCCTGAAGACCGGTGCAATTATCGGCAAGCTTACGGATTCGATCAAGTACGAGATCGACAATTTCCTTGCCGATCGTGTAGTGGCCACGCGCGTAGTTGTTGGCAGCATCTTCCTTACCCGAAATGATCTGCTCCGGGTGGTAAAGCTGACGGTAAGTACCCGTTCGCACTTCATCGCACACCGAGGGCTCAAGATCCACAAGCACAGCGCGAGGCACGTGCTTGCCAGCACCGGTCTCGGAGAAGAACGTGTTGAAGGCATCGTCACCACCGCCAATGGTCTTGTCGCTGGGCATCTGACCGTCAGGCTGAATGCCGTGCTCCAAGCAGTATAGCTCCCAGCAAGCATTGCCAGCCTGGATACCGCCCTGACCCAAGTGGATGGAAATGACTTCACGCATGTTTAACGCTTGGCTTCACTTGACGTTTTAGGTTGAGGAGAGTTCTTGGATCGAGAAAGACGCGAGGACGAGGAGAGACAAGGAAGCTGGATGAGGAAGCTTACTTGTGTCTGGAGGCCAACGCGCGAATTCGGGAATGGCGGTCGAGTGGCATGAGGAAAAAGCGCCACCTTTGCTGGAGGAGCTTCCAAAGCGACGCAAGGAAAAGGCTCGAAGAGAAACGGACTATGAAAATATGGCTTCTCAGAAAGCGAGAGCCGTTTAACGGCTTTTTCTCCTCTTGCGGCCCTCCGATCTTTCCGAGCAGTTGGTTCGACCTCAGATCGGAGCACCATTTTTGGAGCCACACCACCATGGATCGCTCGCTATTTTCTCACACGTCGCAGGCCAATCGAACAAAAAGACCGTTGAAGGCAAGAAACGCATGGAAACGCCTACTGGACAGACGAAAAAAGAGCTCAAGTGGTGGGTTTTGCTTCTTGTTCCCTCTATTTAGACGGTCGGCGGCTGATACTCTCGGAATGTGAGATTCAGTCGACCCTCCCGCATGTGCAGCCACTTGGGTTCTGTGTGTGCGTAAACCCTCGTAAGTGCATGCACCACTTTGCGTGAAGGCCCGCCAAAGACCAGCACATCTCCTGACTCGAGTCGCACAATGGGCACACCTTCCGCAGCATCCGGGTAGTGGTCGACGTAGGCGAATTCTGCTGCCGCTCCGATCGAGAACGAGATGACGGGCGAGCCCATTTCCATGGCCTCAAGACTCTCGTCCTTGTCTATATGCATGCCATTGCGCCCAGCCTTCTTGTAATAGTTGACGACGCAGACGTCAGGCTGCATGCGCTGTGGACAGGTGCCCATGACTCGTGGATCGATCTGAATCGCAGCGTCGAGACTGCGCATGGCGATCTGCTTCCACGGCTCGGGCAGCGGCAGCACCGGCGCATTGTCCACGTTCGTGCGGATCTGCTCGTACTGCTCGGTCTTGACGTTCCAGTGGCGGCCCACACACATCTGATGCAGTCGGCAGCGCGCGCCACTGGCATAAGTAGGCACGTAGAAGCCTCCCTTGTCGCTCAATCCAAGCGATTGCGCGTCATTCACGAGCTGCTGCTGCTCGCGCGGGGTCAGGAACGCCTTGAGCAACACCATTCCTGGCAACAACTCACTCGGCTGAGGCTGGGCGGCATCGGAAGCGGACGTCTGACGCCATGCTGGGTCTTCTGGCAGTTCTTCCAGTGAGGACGCGTCGCAACCGTGGAACAGATCGACTGCTTGACCATCAAGCGCGTTCTGCTCCGCTCGCGCCTGGATCCGCTCGGCCTTGGTCACCATCAGCTTTCGAGAAGTACAGTGAGTCACAAAAATACGTTCGCGCATGTATTGTTTAGTGTGCACCACATTATTTAGATCGCCAATCAAGCTCATCCAGCCAGCAGCTTCGAAGCCAAGACGTCATGGAGCCGCCGGCCTACACGCGTGCGCAGGTGGACCACTGCGCGTACATGCAATGGTATCCGTCTCTGCAGAGCGTGTCCATCAAGAGCGTGGTGATTCCGCTGCCGCCGTCGTTCGTGCAGCTGCTGCTGGAGGACAAAGTGTATGCGGACGTGGATCGACTGCTTAAGACGCTCACGACTGCCGAGAGCGAAGAGCAGCAGCAGGCGACAGCGCTGCAACACGTGCAAGCAGAGGTGAAGAACGTGATTGAGAAGCTTGGAGGACGCGTGTTCCCGAAGCTCAACTGGAGCTGCCCGCGCGACGCGTCGTGGATGCTGGGCACGATGCAGTGCACGTCGTTCGAGGACGTCTTCCTGCTGCTGCAGTCTTCGGACTTTGTCCTGCACGATCTCACCGAGCCGTACTCTGGATGCATTGGAGACGCTGAAGAGAGCACGACGCTTGAGCCAGAGACCAGCTCTCCTCAAAACGCCATGGCTTTGCCTTCGTCCCGGTATCTCGTGCTGAAGAAGTGGGGCTCGTTCTACGACTCGATGCACTTTCGCTGCTTTGTGGTGAACCACGCGCTCGTGGGCATCTCGCAACGCCACTGCCAGGAGCACTACGCGTTCCTCTTCGATCAGCAGGATCGGCTCTGCGATCTCATCTACGAGTTCTACTACACGCACTTCTGCGGTCGCTCGAGCAGCAAGAAGGCGCGCTTTTTTCCGGACCCCGACTTCAGCTTTGACGTGTACGTGGACAAGAACAACCGTGTGTATCTGCTGGATATCAACGTCTTCGGTGCCATTACGGACACTTTGCTCTTCTCGTGGGAAGACCTGCTTGAGTTCCGTGATGAAGCGCGGTTGCGAGAGGCCACACGCCGAGCGAACGGTGATGATGATGATGACGAGGAGGAAGAGCACCAGGTGATCGATTTCCGAATCGTCGAGGCCAAAGGAGCACTTGGGCCAAATCCGCTCAGCAGCTACCGAGCGCCGACCGATCTGATCGATAACCTTGCAGGTGGAGCTGGCTTTGAGGCGTTCATGGATCAGGTTAAGCGCGACGCTGCGGCTCCCGACAGTAGCGACGACGAGGAAGACGACGACGATGATGATGATGATGTCGTCTGGGGAAGCGATAACGATGATTATGATTAGATACAAAGAGCAAAGAAATCCAGATATATCTCAAATGTTCATGCAGATATATAATTTTTCCCAACAACAGAACGCAATCACACTATGTCTCTAGCCAAAGCCAAAGCCCTCGGAGCCTTCGCGAATCGCCAGAAGAAGTCGCTGCTTCAGCTTCTCCTCGCTTTCGTATTCCGGTAGATCCAACTGGTTAAAGCTACACAGAAAAGAGAAACGTTAGATAATGAACCCACAATCAAGCAAAGGATCTTCACCGCTCGTACCATGTGTGGGCCGAAGGAAGCGCGTTCGGATTGCCAAACGCCTTGTGGATGTTAAACTTCTGCGTTCCACGCATGCCTTCCAGTGCCTTGAATCCCTCTAGAGGGACCTTGGAAGTGCCCGTCACGAACTGCAAGAACAGCGCACGCTCCTCATGCGTAAACGTGTAGAGCACATTCCAGAACCATCGGATGACTGAATCAGTCGGCTTGAAGTTCGCATACTCCGTATTGGCCTTCAGATCATCAATATCAATCTCAGGCATGCCCGAAATCAGCAGTTCAAGCTCGTTCTCATTGAAAATCGCAATCATTTCCGGCGGAACCAACTGATGGAATCCATGCAAAAATGCGTCGATCTGCTGGCGAATGCCTGTGGCCATGCGGTGGTGCGTCACAAGCTGCACGTATTCAAGCTTATTACTGTCACTCACAGCGATATGTCGACCATTAGGGATCAGATCGACGATTTCCACCTTGCCGAAATTCAAATTTTCGGCTGAAAACGTCAAGTCCAGCCCTAAGTCGGCGATTGGGTGATCCAAAATCGCATGTAAATTGCGGTAATACTCGGGATCAATAGCCTCCATATCATGATACGAGATCGGAATCTGCAGAATATGCTTGTAGAACGAGCGTGTGAAATGAGCATCCAGCAGTTGACCATCGGCCACTGCCTTGCCCAGTACTTTGCCGACAAACTCAAAGTAGCTCAGATGGTCCTTGTTCACGTAGGATAGAGGGTTTGGTTGGAAGGTAGGTGAGTCAGCTGCCGAGGTGAACAGTACGTAGTTCGGATTGAACATCTCACGAGCCAGCATCATGTACCATTCGCGAGTGACACCACCAGCGTCAATACCTTCCTCACCCGTGAACGAGATATGGAGCTTGCGCCGCAATTCCGTGCCACTACGCATTCGCAGCGCGTAATACGAATCCTCGAAAATATGGTCGCGACGGACAGGAATACGAACGGACGAGCTACCGCCTCCATGACTGCGCAATGCTGTTTGTCGAAGTCTCTTCATCGCACTCTGAAAGTAAGTGCGCTTGTTGTCGAAATCGAGATATGCTCGGCAGCGAGGCATCTTGATCAGCGCAGCCAAAGAAGTCTCGAGTAATGAAGGTTTTTCGCGCACCAGCGTATTGAGCAGCACTCGATTGGCGGCAACGAAGTTAGCCAACCTCATTGTCTCACTGGGCTCGGAAAGCGTGCGTGACAGTGACCGGTGTAGAGGAAGAAGCGAACCACCTTCCGATGATGGCTTTGATCCGTCAGTTTCGCTAGCGGCTTCGGCTGATACTGGCTGAGCGCTCTCTAATCCACCCAGTCGCAACGCAGCCACAACTGCCTCTTCGCGTTCCAATGAATCAGGCATTTTTAAGGACATCGACGCCGCATCACGCGCATTCACTACAAAGAATGCCTCTACCATAGGCAGGAATCGTGCCAAAAGAGCAGCCATTGCACATGACGCTCCAGCACTCTTGCCTTCAATGACCATGCCGTCCGCTGAGTCATCATCCGCCGGTGTTGATGGGGGCGCTGCAACCCCGCTAGCACTCGTCGACGTAGCTTCAATATCCTCCAAGTCACCATTAGATCTTGCATCTTCGAGAGAAGCACTTAGCGCGTCCCAGAGCGGATCCAATCCAATAGTACGACAACATTCTGTAAATGACGCAGTCGTTCCGCATACGTCAGACAGAGTATGCAGCAACCGAAGCAGCTGCAACTCATCTTGAGCTGATCGCAAAACAGCCGAGGACTCATAATCACTATTGTTACCAGTAGGTTCGTATCGGCACGTAGTTGCAAGCGAGCTTGCTTGGCGAACTAGAGCATCCATGACAAGTTGACGGTTGCTTGCACCAGCGACACGATTGAGAAGACGCAGGATTGCCACTGTGCGCTCCTGCATTTGAGGCGTGCAAATATTTAGGCCCAAAATACGAACAAGCTCATTCATACTACTTGCATCAAGCTCCAGCGGAGGAACAGTAACCCACTCTCCACGTTCTCTTGCAGCTGTGGGGGGATCAGCATTATCCTCTTCCTCTTTCGTTTCTTCTCCATCTTTTCGTGTCGAAAATCGTTGAAGAGGTGCTAAAACCAGTTCGATCAACTCCAGGAGAGTATCCAGGTTGGAGCTATTTCGATAAATGACGGGATGCGCCAGCAGCTCGATCAAAACAGCCACCCCACTTTCATCTTGAAGCGGTGTCTTTGAAACACCAGTGACATCTAATAATGCTGTGCGATGCATTCCATGAGCCCGGAGCAGCTCAACAGTGAATCGTGGGTTGTACTTCGCTAGAGAAACTAGCACATGCAGCGTTCGATTCACCACATCTCCAGGAATTGTCAGCTTCTCCTTATCACTGAGCACTCTGTTTTCACTTCCACTGCATCCATATAGAGCCAACGGAGGAAAATTATCGTCTTGGTCTTCAGGTGCAGTCGGAATCAATGGTCTATCGAGAGGTAAGGAAATAACGCGAAGGATGTTAGTGCGTACGCTCTGCCGAGTCAATGGATACAAGCAAATGTTGGCCAGAAGACGCTGAAATACACGATTGTGAATGACGGATTGGGCCATAAAAAGCAAGCGGATGAGGCTTTTCACACAACGATCATCAAAAATGCGATCGTTTTCATCTTCTTCTTCATCGCGATCAACCCGAAGTTTTCCGGCATAAGACCTGCCATTATCGTGCGCTGTATCCCGTCGACTAGATCGACGAATTGTTCCATCTGAGTATAAGCTTCTTCGCCCTGATCGACGGCTGCCACCGCCTAATCCATCATCACCTTGGGAAGTCAGCATCCGACGAAGAGTCGGCCGACGAAATAAATCTCCACTTTCTCCTTCAGCTCCTCGAGCTCTTGATCGCTCATTGTCTGGCTCACGGTATGTGGATCGAAACGCGACTCGTTCGCGCAAAACCATTGCTTCAGCTCGAACCAGCGATGGAAGCGTTTGCAAGAATGTATCATCACAAGTCACCAAAATTTCTTCGCGTAATTCTGGCGCTAACGATGCCACGAAAGATGCATTGTCCATTTCCTGGGCCCGAGAAATATCAGCTGGTTCAGCCGCGGCAGCTGCCGCTTCTCTTTCACGACGCTCATTTGCCAACACTTCCGCACGAATATCCGCAGGCAAGGCTTCTAGCGTTTCGCGGTCGAAGCTAGAATTAGCCATATCAAGATCCATTTGTGAAAAGCTTTCAGAGCCAACAGTGGCCGCGACACTACCACCTGCAGAGGACGGTGCATTGGCAGGAGCACTTTGTGCAATAATTTCGGCTTGCATGTCTGGAGGCAAAGAACCAAAAACTTCAGGGTCAATTCCTTCGGGGCACACAAAACCGCTGGTTTCTTCACTTGTTATCGTCGTTTCATTCACGCTCATGGATGCTTCAGCTTCAGTTTCGGATTTTGTTTCCTCATGGAATTCGTGGGAACTTGCCGTGGGATCAGGTGCCGTTGAATCAAAGTCAGAAACACTTCCAGCACTACTAGAAGGCGCTTGGAAACCAGACAAATCAAGGGTGAAATTCATCATCTGACTTGATCCACTTAACGCATTAAAGGGTGCCGGGGGTGGAGCAGTACTTGATACATCTTGAACATTTTCAGCTTCGTGCACTTCGGCATCGATACCTTGTGATGGAGTTGGAGCAATTACACTGTGATCATTATCCGTATCACCCGGAGACTGCAGAGAAGATTCACCAAAAGTGCTTGCTAACGCTAGAACAGATGCAGTATCTGAAGTCACTTCGCTTGATTCAATATGGTCGTCCGTCGGCGTGGCAGAGTCACTGATTGAATCGTCTAGAATGTTGTCAACACTGTTTGTGCCTTCTGTTGCAACCGGATCATTAAGTTCATCCATAACCATGCTTTCTGCTTGAGCCATGCTCTGCGCATCATCGTTATGATCATTTTGCTCTTGTTGCTCGCTGGCCGACTCATTTCTGTGTAAGTTTTCATCATTGGGAGTAGTAGTTGACGGTCGATCATCATTTGTATCTTCTGCGCAAACTTCACCGATTCGTTGTTCCAGCCGAGAAACCATAGACCGAATGTTTACCTCTCTGGAAGCGCCAGGAGGCCCCCAAACAGAAATTCCGTTTCCACCGGCTGTCTCACCTCTAGATGCCCGGTGTCCACCAAATACCTGGCTGGCACCTAATCCATAATGACGGAATTGTGAATCAATTCGCGAGTCATGGAGTCGCATCTGGGAAGACGTCGGAATATCTAGCGAAAATTCGCTCAACAAATTCGATACAGCAGATAATCGATTACTGCGGCTTGGCGGGCGAGCTCGTCCTCCTCCTCCTCGATGAAGTGGTTCACGTGCAATACCACCTAATCCAAGCCGAGCTCGAGATCCACCAAACGAAAATGGCATTTGATTTTGCACATGCTCTGTCAATTCTTGGAGCTCACGCAGTAAAGACGAATGCCGAGGTAAACCCAGACGATCGGGCATTTGATCACCTTCACTGTCCCCTACATGTGCAGTGTTATCAGAGCGCAATAGCGGGTGCGTGATCGTGGAGGAAGACATGTCTAAACCATTTGCGACCCCCCGATTGTGGCTATGATCACTCCGAGATCGATGACCTCTTGCACCACGCGAATCAAGCGAGTCAAACAAAAATTCGTCTTCAACACCAGGGAGATCTTCGATGAACTGTAAGAGCATGGCTGTTCCGACAGTACTATCACGCTGTCCAAGGGGAAATCTGGAAGTATCTGGTAAAGGATCGCCTGATTGGTCGTCATGTTCATTAACTGCATCATCAGTGACGAATGGGATTACGTCTGTTTGCATATCGATTCCGCTGGAACTCAAATTACTTGCATTCATCACGGATCGAACAATTCGTTCATCATTCCAAACAGAGCTTGGTCTACCGGAATTGCAGTCTTCAGTTGAGGTTGCAAGAGAGCCATTAGCACGAGCAGCGCGACGAATCCGTCTACGTTGCTCATCCGCAAATGAGGCCTCATCATTGAGTAAACTTAGATACGAAAATTCCTCTTCATCTACTTCGTCTAAAGCATCAAGAATTGACAGCTCTGCATCAAGAGAACCCCAAAGACGATTACCAGAAGCTCGACGATTTGTACTGCTGCCATCACGTCGGCGAAGAATTCGCAGATTCATGCGATCATCTTCATCGTCTTCATCTTCATCTTCATCGTCGTCGTCATCATCCTCATCTTCATCATCATCCTCATCTTCATCCTCGTCATCCTCTCCATCCTCTTCGTCTTCTTCGTCGTCACCATCATCAGTTGAGCGAACTGAAACACTACTTCGCTCACTTGCATCGTCATCGTCACTTCTTTCACCTCCATCATCATCCAGCATCTCATGGTCATCTTCAATCGATTGCGGTGAATGCATCGTAATATCGCCGATATCATCCCCCACTTGAGACACACGAGGGGTGTGATTCAGGGTGTCAACATCCGAAGGATTGATAATTTCCGAGCTTGGTTCAGTCGGACGATGAATAGCCTGATCCAACATCACAGAAGACGTCACTTCAGGTGAGTGCGAAAGTGCCTCGTTTTCACTTGACGAAGAATGTCGTTTTTTCAATAAACGACGGATACGATGGGTTACGAATGATCGAGTCAAAGTCGCCAATGGTCTCAACAACATTGAACATGTTGCGTGTGCTAATGGATGGGCCAAATCAATCTTTCGTAAAGCTTCGGCAAGAAGTGTCACAAAAGAGTGTTTTCCTTTGAGTCCGCCACCAAGGACTACTTTATCCCACGCGAAACCCTTGGAAGATCCTTTAGGCCACAGAATACTCATGATCAAACCAGACCAAGCATGGAGCTGACTGAGTGCCAACTCGTCGGAAATAGTAATATCAACCGATTTTTGCTGCTCAATGGCCCCACTTGGCCACTCTTGAAGCAATCGAACCAACTCCAAAATGATGCACTTTGATCCTTCGCCCGAGTGGCTACCAATGCCGACAAGCAAACGATGCGCATTTTGCACACGTTCTCGTGTGCGCTTGCCAACAAATTTAACCACTTCCGAAGCAGATATTTCTGCTCCTCCTTCTACCAAGCCGGCATTACTTCCATAAAGACCACCTTCACGCAATGATTTGCGCAAAGCTGCAAACTGACAAAGATCCTTCGATGGGAGGAACTCCATCAATACAGTACGGATGAAGCTGTCACGTGCTACACAATTTGAAGTGCTGTACTTTGCCTTTGCCAAAACAGTTGCGCAAACGGGAAAAAACGTAACCAAATGAACCAGAAAACGCAGGTACATGCCAACGCACACCACTGGCTGTGTAGCATCATTGATCTTTCCTTTTTCGGACTTGCCATCATCATTCTTGGAAGTAGTCTTTTCGATTTCCCAAAGTGCATGGATCTTATCAATGATTTTGTGAATGATCATTTGAGCCTGATGTTTGTGCCCCTTCGGTATTTTGTGGTGACTAGTGGATTTTTTGTCTTTGGCCTCGTCTGAAGGTTGATGGGACAAACTCGTCGGGTCACCGCTAGTAGGAACTGAACCAGGTACTTCTGGGCGTGACTTTTTCGGCACCACATACACCCGCCCTGAATCACTTTTTTTCATGCATATGGTATTTTGTAGTGCCTTGAGAAATAGTTCTTCATTGCGGGCAGCAATAGGAGCGACTTCCATTAGCAAAGCACGTGGTGTAAAACGCATCTGGCTTGGGGAACCATAGCGAGTCGATAGCTTTGACATCGCTTGCAAAATATTTTCTTCCATCATTTGCTGCAAAACTTCTGGAGATTCCATAACTTGTAACAACAACGTGCAGGTCAACTCACAGTAACCTGGGAAAATGTTTTCATCACTGATGGTTAATATATCATCGATGCCACCACGAGTGAAAAAGGAACTCGCAAGCTCATAATTCAGGGTCAGGCGAGCCAAAAGCTGCCAAATAGCATGGGCGATATTTGCATGCACTTGGTTACGACAGCCACCAGTTGAAGAAGTTGAAATAATTTTCAAAAGAAGCATACAGATGTCCATGAGGCGTTCTTGAAACTCAACTTCCTTGCGTTTTACTGCTTGATTCGCATCCGCAGCATCGATAATCTGATCAGGCTTTAATGAGTCTGCTGTCGATTTGTCCCCAACGAGCGCACCAACAGCTAACAGCACAGGAGCCACGGTGATCTGTAATTGAGCATCACACGAAATGTCGGACATAAAATTAAGCAGCTTCCGCACACAAAGAGGTGACTCTTCTTGTAACACAACTCGAGATCCAACGTCCAATCGTAATACTAGCGCCAAAACATGACTTAGCATAGCCAACATAGCCATGCATCGATGATTAAGATCTACATCATCACCGGTACTAGGTTCAAACCATTCAATAATAGCACCAGCAAGACGCGAAACAACAAGCCTACGCTCGCTATCTGACTGGCGACAAAGGAAGCAAAGATATTCAGCGATAGTCATCACAAAATGTTGCCCGCGGTAAAGCTCGGAGCTGTTCTTATTTTCTTCATTTGCTGAAGTTGGCATCAATTGTTTCAACTGAGCTTGCAAGATTGAGAAGCAGACTTGTTCATACGTATCACGCAACTTTCTGTAAAGAGCAAACAGCTCTTTTTCTTGGGTTTTTGCATCTGAATCAGTTGCTGCATCCTCCATTGGTACTTCATCAGTAACATTCGTGTCATCTTGCATTCCTTCTTCATCGTCCCCCTCTTCTTCAGGGTGAGAAAGAATCCATTCCATTGCCAACTCCACGTCATTTACTTGAATTCTCCTGATAGCATGCTCAACACGAGAGCTAGTGAACCCCATAGCTGTTAGACTGTCAACAACTCGCGGATCCACAGTAAAATCACGGGGGTTTGTACGTCCAGACAAACGACTACTTGAACCGCCAAAAAGCGCAGACCTTAGTGAGAGGGAGTCGATATCACCACGATCTGTGGGGTCTCGCCCAAACCCGAAACCTTGTCGTCGACCAAATTCAAATTCGCTTTCAATGCCACTCGCTGCAGATTCAACAGTTGCATCATCCTGATCCAATCGATTTTTTAGCAAGGTCACTGCTACAGGCAAAATTTCTGAAATGCATCCTTCAATCGGTAAATTGACAAAATCAGGATGATTCCATACGGCTAGAAGCGTCCGAGTGCACATACAATGCAACTGCACTGTTAGTTTTCTTGGATCAAAACGCCCTTCAGGCTCAATCGACGGGAGAGAAGATTCCTCATTAACGACGAGGGCACACGTAATAGGTGACTTAGTGATGTTACTCAAGTCCGATAGTTTACGTAAAGCTCGTGCAGCAACACGGAACGATGACAAGTCCATTTTTGATGGCATCACAAGTTTCTCGTCGTTTTTGTCGGCGTGCAAGCAAATCGTGAAAAAATCGCCAATAATGTTAAGAACTAAAGAGATTTGGGTCTCTGGGATATCCTGACCATTGGTCGAGACTTGAATTGCTGTCGAGCTCTCTTGACCCATACTCTCATCTTGATGCAAAATTAGCTCATTTTTGACGATTGAAGAGGAGGGTGAGCTAGAGATGCTTCTTTCAGTTGGCTTCATTAACTCAACAAGCACCAATGTGTTGGCATGATTTTTCTTGTTACCAATGACACAGCACACAAAGGTTTCGAGCAAGAATGTTAGATAATACTGTCTCGTGAACGCATCAATTTCATTCGCTCGATCTTCCGCCAAAATGTAATGTAAATGACCATCCAAGATACTTGCAACGGACTTTGCAAGAGCGCGTGCATGCGGGGCAAGAAGTGCTCCGTTTTCATCCCCACGACGTAATGGCGTTGAAAGAAATGCTTTTCCATAGGCACTCAGCAAATTTCGCATAACTATGGTAAAACGTAACAACAATAGCGAACCAACTTTCCACAAACCTGCAACAGTTTTTTTGTCAGCCGCACGAGATTGAGGTGGCGTTGACGTTTCATCCAAGTCTTTTTTCACATCACTTGGCAATTTATGCAAGGATGCCAGCTTGGCACGCTCAAATTGGCAAGAGCGATCGACACTAAACAATCTAGACAGTATCTGCTGTGTTGGCTTGGAAGAAAATTCGGTAAACCACCGCCGACATTGCAAATGGTTCTGCACAACTTGAATAGTCCAAATCAAAAGAGCACACTGCCATTCGATTGTAGCCATTATCCGCAAATACTCTCCCACGAATTCAATTTCCTGGTCATTTCTTGGATTTTTCTCGATTGCATCATTCGTACTTTTGTCGTCAAATGGGTCAGACAACTCAATATCAGGTAATGAGCAAAGAACACCCTCAGCTCCTTCTTCACTTTCGCTTAAAGACCACGGCAGCCCAATTGCTGCTCTTGCAGACTTCAATGAGTCCAGTTGCATGTTTAGTTCCTGAGTTATAGCCGTCAGCATACTTGTTGGTTGCTGGGAAGCAAATGACCGTAGTGCAAGCGTAATGGACTGCGCAGCAGCGTGATGACTCGTGCAATTATTGCTGTTACGATTGCGTCCACTTGCCAAATTATTTGAGATAAATGATGTTCCTGTTGGTAGAATCAAATTGTACAGCTTCAAAAGCAGCTGAATGCCACCGTGATCCGCAAAGAATGCCGCGTGCTCCGACTTGGACAACACAGGCTCAAGCAAATCTGCCAAATGATTCGCCATTCGCAATAAGATGCCATTTTCAGAATTCCTTGAGCAAGATTGTTGCTTCGCCAATACTTCTTCACCGAAGCGCGTGACTTTTTTTAAAGCTTTCACACAGCCAAGTATTGCTGAATTTTGGAAACTTGGAACATGGCGCACTAATTCGAATATACCGGTTCCAACGATAGACGGCACGTCACCTTGAAAGCAATTTGTAGTTTCGTCTTCAGTGTATTGAGGGGAGGCGAACATATCCAGTAAATACAACAACGGGTCATATTTGGCGACCCTTTCCGCATGAGGAGTAGTCAAGCTCAAAGCATTTAGCACAGAGGGTATAGCAATAGCGAGCTGGGAGCATGGAGGTAGAATAAGGTTTGATGGATATAACTCCGACACATCCCATCGCGTAAGAGTTTTCAGCAAAACGTCCGCGATTCCGCCTGAATGCACATGATTCACACTACTTGGGTCGTTATTGATAACGTCCGACACGACAACAGCAGCCTGCGAAAACAAGACAGGTCCAAACGTGTCAATATGACCCAGAATTCTCGTCAAAACCTTGCTTAAGACGCTGCCTTCTCTAATCACACGACTAGTTGCTCCAGCCGTCATCACTCCTTGTGAGTGAAATGAAGTCGACAGCGCAATTAGTAATGCTACCAAAAAAACAACAGTCGACTCAGAGAGTGAAGGGACGGACTCTCCTGACGATGGTTCAGTTGAAATACTTGAGCATTCGACCATCAGACGATCAATAAGGATTCCAACGCCATTCAAATCACGGTACAGCGCAGCTGCTGACGCATGGTTGTTCACTGTCGTTTCTAAGGCCTGGACGCATTGCGTAATTAAAGTCAAATGATACGGAGTGACTGCTGGGATAGTGATCACATGAAGAAGCGCAGGAATAACACCATTCTCCGTCAACACAGCGGCGCCTGATTGGATTGCCACCACAGCGGTGAGAAGACAAAGAACAGCCTCCGCCCAATACAATTTGGCATCCTGTGAATTAGCATCGATGTCGCGAAAAACTGTCTTGCTCACAATCTCGGCTTCTTCAGCAGACAGAAGATCTGCCGTTGCCTGAACAAATGCAACTGCAAGTGACATATCCATATCATTGTCCGGTTCTGATGCTAGAGCTGTCATACTTGACTCGCCATCTGGTCGTCTCTCGTTCGAGGAGCCAGAAACATCACTTTTTCCAGTTACCTTCGACGAAATGTTACCAAGTTCTGCCATGCAGAAACGAACAAGTGATGGAAAAACTCCATGTGGTGTTCCTTTTGTAACACCAAGGATTGATAGCACATTTGATTGGCGGCCAAGCACACCAATGCCGCCTCCACGACCAATACGGTCGTGCACTAATGCTGTCAAAACTTGAAGGGCACCCACACGTACCTGAACAGGAATCGTATCATAAGTTTCCACTCGAATAAGTTCCACGATACCTCGAGTCAATTCTGGACTCTGCTCGATGTAGTTGGTGACGTCCCATGATTCACCAAATGCATAGAAGAGTGCCACAAGAGCATACATTCTCTCAACAACAATGGCTTCCCTTGAGCGTTTAGAGCGCGCCGCATAGCATTCACGAATTTTGGTGAACAATGAAAAGTGGTACTTTGCGGGAACGTGATACTGCTGGATCAATTCTTCACATGTGTTTGCCGCTGCGCATACCGCCGGTGTGCCTAAAGCGTCTGTTCGGTCGTCGTCATCTGACGCTTGAAAAGGCGGAATGCGAATGGTCACAACTTGATTATTGGGCTCATTGGAGCTGCTGTCTTCGCCATAAAACTGGAACGTAAACGCATCGCTCACAGCGTTCGAGCGCAAATAATCGACAAGATCCATGCTACTGTTGGCTGCACCGCGTCCCTTGGCGACCGTTAGCAAGCGCCGTCGCATCAAACTATTGCGGGAAGCATTGGTCTCCAAGAAAGCAGAAGGATCTGTCGCGTGACGATGCGCATGCGGCGGCAACGTCATCATGGCCAGCACATGTGTGGCTTCAAACACAATACGATCATTGCGAGCGCCGAGAAAATTCACGATCGTCTACAAGCCACACCAATGTACTCATCAGCAATCTACACGTGATCCAGCAAGGGCGCTCACAAAATGGCCCACTCACCTCGATCGATGCATACATGTGCTTGTTGGAGGCATTTTCAAGCAAGATCGCAGTAAACCGCAACACTTGGTACACTTGCTCGGTCATTTCCTGCTCCAGATCTTCCGCACAACTGTTTGGCTCGCTATTTTCCTTGCTGGCTGTAGTTGCAGTCGCGCTTTCCACATTCGTTGTTGACGTTGCAGTTGTGCGCACAGGCACAACAATCAATCGCGGGCATTGCGCGACTGCCGTACGCAGCAGCGTCTGCAGCTTGTCCAACACTGGCATCCAGTTGTAGATATCGGCCTGGCCTTCAAACTGCCAGCTCTGGATGCATTTGAGCAGCGTCACGAGGCGCGCATCGGGTGCGCGCGCGAGCAGCTCGATCAATCTCTTCTCGTCCGCGCTGGGGGGCGACCGGATGACCCCCCCGGGCAGCGCGCCGTACGCCGCGCCTGCCTGCATTCACTGGCGGTGCGCAAGGAGCCTCTGCGTCTCTCTGTCTCACGTACAGAGCGCTGGCTGCTCCTGCTCCTTTCCCGTTCTTCCGCCTGCGATAGGAGCTTTCCTTCCCGTCCGCCTCGCTCGCGTGCTCCCCCCGCCGGTTGCAGAACAAAAAATACCGAGCCTTTGCGTCTGGCGGCCGTAAATTACAATCCGCTTTGCTCCCTCCCCTCCGCTTGTTGAAGCGAAGGGGGCGGAAGGGAGGGGGGGTCCCTCTTCAATTTTATAAACTCTCGGTATCCTTGTGGAAAATTACCGAAAGATGCGAACTTTACGAATGCGCACTTAGGAGTGATTGATGATGGTTGAAGGTGTTTGTTTACAGGAGGAACTGCGTGTAGGCCGGATTGGCTGTCTCCTCCACGAAGTTGAAGCCCAGCTGCTGCAGGAACGCCACGAACGGAGCGTCATCCTGAGAAGGAACCTGGAAGCCCACGAGCACGCGGCCGACGTCGGCACCGTGGTTGCGGTAGTGGAACAGGCTGACGTTCCAGCGAGCAGATTTATCGCTGCAGAGATCAAAACACACGTGAGCTATCGGTCGTCTCTGCGCCACAACATCCAGAGAACGTACTCGAGCGAGTCCAAGAAGTCCTTCAGAGCACCAGGACGTTCGGGGAACTCCAGGCGGAAGAGACGCTCGTTAGGGACCTACAGTGCACACCGTTCATGAGCAAACAGCATGAAGGATAGAGACACAGAGAAAGACGTACGTCGGCAGCGCGACCACCAACCAAGTGGCGCAGATGGGACTTGGCCAGTTCGTTCTCAGCCAGGTCAGCTACGTGCATGCCGTCCTGAGCGTTGATCGAAGCTACAAACTCCGTGAATTCCTCGGGACTCTTGGTCTGGATACTCATGCAGATCTGCGCGACATTGTCGTGCTGGGAACTCATGCGGTAAGTGAACTCGGTCACATTGCGAGGGACTGCAAATAACACAGACATCAGCTCAGTCTTGCAGTTGACCACATGTGCAGTTTGGACGTACAGATAAGGTCATACAGACGCTTGAAGCTGCCCTTGACTTCAGGGATCTTGACCGACATGAAGCGCTCACGGTCATCCGAACTAGAGTGATAGGAGCAACGTAATCAGTACGTTGCAGCAGCCATCATGAGAGGAAACGCCAGGAACACACCGTTCAGTGACGAATCGAAGGCGATCGAAGTCCATGTTGGCAGCAGCCAGCACCGCGACGTATTTCTCATTCTGCGCGTTGTGAAGTTGCGCATATTTCTTCACGCCAGCGACACTAATAGCACCTGCACCAATCACCATCAGCTTCTCGCAGTTAAGTTGACTAGCACAGAGCGTGATTACGTACCGCACGGCTCCATGAGCGATCGCGTGTCACCAAAGACACCCTTGATCGCAGCACAGATCTCATCCGTCGAGACCGTGACGACTTCGTCAACAAGGTCCTTACAGAGGCGATAGTTCTCCACACCAAGCGAGCGAATGCCGACATCATCCGCAAAACGGTTGGGATTGGTAAAGGTCACCAGCTGCTGCTGCTTGCGAGACTCTTGCAGCAGCGTCGCTCCTTCGGTCTCCACACCAATGATCTTCACCGACGGCGCAACTTCCTTCACGAACGCAGCAATGCCAGAGATCAAGCCGCCGCCGCCCACGGGAGCGAAAATCGCATCCGGCCAGCTTCCAGAGGTCTGAAGATGCGTTAAAAAGAGTCAGAGCTTGCCCTCATAGCTATGAATGACCATATGAAATGACTTACCTCCTTCAGGATCTCCATGGCGACAGTTCCGTTTCCAGCAATCACAAGCGGATCGTCAAAAGGATGCACGAGCGATCGGCCCTCCTTCTGTGCGATGCGGAAGGCTTCTTTCTGCATGCATACCATCTCAATATAAGTACAAACGCTCACAATTCCGACGAAAGCGCAGAGAACAAACCTGGGAGGCCTCAAAGTCCGAGCCATGCTCGACAAACTTGATCTTGTCACTTCGTGGCAGCGCAAACTGATCACAACACAAGCATGAATCATGGGATTCTGGTGGACTGCTGCGAGATGACGTGCGTGCAGGTCTTACTTTGTTATGTGTGGTTCCCAGCGGAGCGACAATGATTGCGTCAATGCCCAGCTTCGCGGCCGAGTATGCCACACCCTATGCCAGCATGACTGATGAGCACAATCGCCGTAGTAAGAAGCGAGCACGCCTCCCATATTTGCACAATACCTGTGCATGGTTGCCGGCTGCACACGCGACAATGCCTCGCTGCTTTTGCAACGGCGTCAGGTTGGCAATCTTGTTGTGCGCGCCACGTAGATTGAACGAAAACGTCGGTTGCAGATCCTATTCTCGAGCATTGCAGTCACCCAAATCAGTTCAAAATGCACCAGCAGCACGCCATCTATCAATACGGAGAGGCGATCGCACCTCTCGCTTCAAGTACAGGCTGCAGTTGCCCGGCAGGGTCTTGGAGAGCGACGGCGCAGGCATGAGCGGTGTCTGGTGCGCGACATCGTACACGCGGCTCTCGAGCACCTCCTTGAGGTAGTCGTGCGATCCGGGGCGCACCCACGCGGGCGCCGCAGAGGCCACGGTCGTTAACCGGCGGCGGAACATGTTGCAATGGGCACGAGACCAAGCAGCTCGTACAGTAGTTACTTGCGGTGAGGAGACCGTCAGCCAAGAGGAACGATCTGTGACTGCGCAAACGGGTAGCGTAGATATCCTCAATTGAAGCCTCAACTGGAATACAAGCCGCATACCGTATCGTGAAACCGGTTTCTACCTGTAAAAATACCGGCGAAGTGAGTAATTGCAATTATTTCACGAAGACACCAGAAGATTTGCAATAATTCCAGAAATGAACTATACATGGTTCAAGAGGCGCTGAAAAAGTGTACATATCGCAGGCCTGGCGCATGAGAAGGAAGAGGCGACTCTCCATCCAGCCAGCTTCCAGCTCTTGGCGTTACTGCTGTCAACGAGGCTCACGCACGACGGACTGTACGTGCATGAATAAAGCGTGTCGCTGCCAACTGGTGGGAGCTGCAAGTTTAAGCGTCTTGATAATCTTTACTGCAGGTGGTTGACCAGTTTGGTCAACCGTGTTGCCAAATATCCACGCAAATTAGTCGACGGGATGCGCGTGGCCACCAAGATGATCAACCGTGTAGCCAAAACCACGTTATATAATACTTCGTAGTAGCTGTAAGTACGTGGTAGCTGTAAGATTGGCTACAATAGCTACAGGAAAAATTGCCGCGGTGACAAAAAATCCAGCAGCTACAGTAAATGTGAGTTGGGTTTGGCTGCGGACTCACAGTATCGTTCGTGCTGAGAGCAGCTTTTGTTGCTAATACAATTCGCATTGCTCTCGATGGACAACTCAACGCACCTTTCCAGCCAGCGAACGAATACTGTAGACTCCAATTATTAGCGTGTGTACGTGCTCAGTTCAGAACTTGTCAATGTGTGTTACGTAACACGTAAGAAAGACGCATTGCCTGCCTTCGTGGAACTGACGCTGCGGCTTCCAGGACCCGTGCGTTCAAAACCCAGAACGGAGGAGATTCTGTGTGGTACAAGTCAGAAGAGCACAGTGGTAAGAGCAAAGGCGCTTCCCAAGTCCATCGCCACGACACGAGTTCCATGGGCTACGTTCAAATAAAAATGAGCGCACAAAGCCAAGCGAGCTATCGCTTGCGACGAACTGGCTGTTCGCCCAGGGGTATACATCCGGATACGCATAAACACTGTACACCAAACCTCAAGGAAACGCGCGAAAGACGCAGTGGTTTATCCGGACAGCACCAAACTGAGCCCTCTCATCCATAAAAATGGTATAGGGTAGGGGACGGGTTGGGCATTTCAAGGAAGATGGACAGTTCGAACGGTCCTGTCACAGTGCATACCCTTTCACAATCGTTGAGATCCCCTGAAACGCTTTAAAAGGGGATCAGCGCTTGTGGGCACGGTCTTCGATACTTTTGATTCGGAGGTTCAGTGACCACTGCAAGAGGCGGCCGGAAAGCCACCCCTCCGTCTACCTGTCGGTCTATTTACCCTTCGGCACCCGAGCTCTCATGCGATTCTCTGTGCGATGGCTGCTGCTGCTGGCCATGCTGCTGGCTGTGGCCACGCTGACTCATGGTAGGTGTTGGGTCTTCGAGCACCACGACGGCGGCAGGTAAAGGCCAGCGCTGACTGTCTTCTCTCCCTTGGCTCTAGCGAATGACGGCGAGGCCGGCGTGCCCGAGGAGGAAGAAGTCTCGGTGCGATCTCTGGAATCGACCTACTCCCCGCAACTTCGACGAATGGCGGATGGTAGCTCGGACTCCACACCAACCCCGACTACAGCTACGCCTACTACTACGACTGCGACGCCTACGACAACGACGGCTACGCCCACGACAACGACTGCGACGCCTACGACGACCACAGCTACGCCTACGTCGACTTCCTCATCGTCCACCTCGTCCTCTACCTCTGCGCCTTCATCTACGTCATCGTCGACCTCTGGAGCATGTACGCATGCATAGCAAGCCGTCGAATTTACTGGCTAATGACTGACCCACGTGATGGATGCTATTAATGCAGCGACTAGCTCTTCGACCTCGTCCACTGCGTCTTCCTCGTCGAAAGACAGTACGTCTTGAAGAACTGAGCTTCTCTGTGTGTATGGCTTCACCTTGACTGACTGGATATCTATTCATCAGGCTCCTCCTCTTCCGCCGGCTCGAGCGCGACGACCACGTCCAAGAAGAGCAACACTGGCACGATCATCGGCATTGTCGCTGGTATCATCGGCGGTGTCGTGGTGCTCGGCGTCCTCGTGCTCTTCATCACGCGCAAGCGTCGCGATGACGACGACGATCCGCTGTCGCCCTTCGAGCTCTCCATGGACAAGGGCTACCCGCAGAACTACAACCCTGGCGCTTCCGGCATGGCCAACAACACGAGCGTGCTGTCGCGCAGCAACGTGGGCAACAGCAACAGCAACAACCGTGACGTGAACATCGACACCAACACGCCGCCGGCCGGAGCTGTCGCTGCCGGTCTGGCCTACACGCAGTTCTACGACTCGGCCACTTCGCCCAACTCCATGCAGCACCAACTGGAGCTGCAGTCACAGACCGATATGGCTGCCAAGGACGATGCGGCCTCCAACATCTGGCTCAGCGCCATGGAAGTCAAGGAGAACGACTCGTACCTGAGCGCCCACGAGGAAGAGGCCGGCGACGATCACTCCTTCATGAGCAGCCACAGCCGCGGAAGCTACGACCGATCGCAGGGCGTGGACGTGGACCAATCCAGCGTGATCAGCGGGGGCAGCGACTTGAACAGCGCCAAGGGCCACAAGTTCCCCGAGTACGAGAACGAATCAGCTCGCGACTCGTACGAGTTGTAGATAGGGAACCTCCGGTCTCTTGGTCCATTTATGCTGTCGTTGCGCTTTTGCATGTATAAGGCACGAAAAACCCAAATAAATACCCCATTGGCACACCATTTTGCAAAAACCCAGTACGTGGTATATCCTAATGCCACAAGTTCGCATGCACTCACCGAACCTAACGCAAACTTGGAAAATGGATCGAAAGGACGCGGATCGGCGCAAGGTGCGTGCTCCAAGGTGCTCATGGGCTTGAAGGCATTGGCTCCCCATAGACTCATAATATGGGTGAATGCATACACATCAGTCTACGGCTGATGCCAAGAGCTCGTCGTCGTCCAAGGACATTTGGATGATGCTCTCGGCCATGGAGCCGGCCGCCCGCAAAGACACCCAAGTGCAGCCTGCAGATATCGCTTCCGGCGTACCTGCAGGCGCGCAGGACGAACGCGACACATTCACGCTCATCGTCGGGTCAAAGAACGCCGGGAAGACGTCGCTGACTGCCAATTTCCGCAACTCCTCCAAAGGTTTGTCCTCTGCTTTATGATTCCTCTCACGCGCATGAGCTAATCCTGCATGGAAACAGTGGAGGAGATCAAGCCGACAACGGCGCTGGACTATGTGTTTGTGCGTCTCAAAGCGCCCTCGGGCTCTAGCACGCGAGCACCTGTGGCGCATATGTGGGAACTGGCGACGGCAAAGTGTGTGAGCGAGATGATCCGCGTTCCGCTCGCGCCCGAACGGATCCTGAATGGAACGCTTGTGGTTGTCGTAGACCTGTCTGTGCCTGGAGACGCAGTGCCGTACCTCGTGCAGTGGCTCACGACGCTGTACAAGGTCGTGCAGGACGTGCTCAAGATCAAGGAGAAGAATCCGGTAGAGAAGTTCGCGGTCGACAAGCTGCGCCAAGAGGCAGTACAGCGATACGGCAATGCGCATCCTGACAAGGACGAGGTCACGCCCATGCCACTGCCATTGCTCATCGTCGGCAACAAGTACGACACGTTCCGTGACGAAGACAGCGTCAAGCGCAAGGGCGTGCTTCAGGCTATGCGCGCTCTGGCGCACATGTACGGTGCCTCGCTGCTGTTCACGAGCATGAAGGACAAGAACCTCGTGACGCAGTTCCGCACCGTCATGAAGGGCTTTGCCTTCCGCTCGTCTTCGTCCTCCATCGCGGTCAAGAGCTCCAAGGAAGTCGACCCAGCCAAGCCCGTGTTCGTACCGGCCGGCGCCGATCTCTTCGAGGACATCGGTCTCCCAAAGACTGCGCGACAGCGAGAATTCACTAAGGACCAGCACGAGGAGCGTGCCAAACAATGGCGCAAGATCGTGACCGAGTATTACGCTCCGTCAGGCGAAGTGCCCGAGTCGCTCAGTGACGAGAACGACGCCAAGGAGCAGGAGGACAACAAGGACAAGTTCCCGGAGCCCAGTATCGACCGCATTCGCCAGCGCAAGAGGTACGCCATGCCATTGTATCGCAGTCTGTATCGCCGTCTAACTGGCGCGCTCTCTCTGTCTCTGTGTCTCCATCGCTAGTGAGGAGCTCGGTCGCTATCGCGAGCAGCGCAAGAAGGCGACCGACAAAAGGACCAAGGCAGCATAAGCCTAAACTAACGAACACTGTCTGTAGCCAGTCTACCTGGATCTGTTTACAGCCAATCAACGACCATGAAAATAGATATATGCGATGTGATTGGCTGATATCGTATCCTATACAAAACGCTGGCAAAAGAGGGGGGAGGGGGGAAGTTGGAGCAAAAGATTTCTCGAGCAGCTACGCTACAGAGCAAGTGAGAATGGACGCTACCTTCGGCATCGTGGGCAAGGACTTTGTGCTGCTGGCCGCCGACCTCAAAGTCGTGCGATCGATCCTCGTGTACAAAGACGATGAGGAGAAGGTAAGCGCGCTTTTCCGCGAGTCTGGATCGCTCTGGAAGCGGCCGATTGCGCCTGTAAAGGTGGCTCATTGGATCGGTCCATGCTGACGATATTGGATCATTATGGGATCTTTGCTAGGCGCTGGCGCTTGACTCGCACAAGGTGATGGTGGCCACGGGACCGCAGAGCGACCGTGTGGGCTTTGGCGAGTACATTCAGAAGAACATGAAGCTCTACGAGCTGCGCAACGGCGTGTCGCTCAACGGTCCAGCCACGGCCAACTACGTGCGCGGCGAGCTCGCGCGCTTCCTGCGCCGATCGCCGTACCAGGTGAACCTGCTGATCGGCGCTGTGGACGAGGAAGAGTCCCCCGCCGGCGGCAAGCAGACGGTGCCCACGCTGCACTGGATCGACTACCTGGGCTCCATGGTCAAGGTGAACTTTGGCGCGCATGGCTACGCGTCCAACTTTTGCCTTTCGATCTTCGACCGCGAGTGGCGGGTACGTGATGCAGGCAATGCGGATGACAAGCGCAGGTGCCTGACCTGAGCTCTTGGTTGCATTGTAGCCCGATCTTACGCTGGACGAAGCGATCGTGATCCTGAAAAAGTGCCGTGCGGAGCTCGACATGCGCTTCCTCGTTCGCAATGGCGAGTGGTCCTACACGGTAAGCAGCTACTCATGCGCTATTGTAGTGGGCGAAGGCGCATGGACTCATGACTGTAATTTGCTCAGGTTATTGACACCAACGGCATTCGCAACCTGGACCTGACTGCCTAAAGGAAGACAGACCACAGCTGAAGGAGGCCGCAATGATGTCCAAGCGTGCTTTAGGCCAGGAACAGAAGCGCGACGATCAGTGTTTGCTGCCGCTCTCAGAACGACTGATGACGCAGGATGAACAAGTTATTTTCTTTCCTTTGACATGCCGCGTCTCTCCTTCTCTGCTTGTCAAGTGTCCATCCATGCATAGGTAACAATTCAACTCCAAAGCAGCATGCAAACAGGTAGACTTTCTATTCATTGGCGATCCATTCCATTCCTCTACTCTCGTCTAACGGCGCTTGAACTTGGACTTGGACTTGAACGTGCTCGTGCCCTTCTTGGCGTGCTTCTTGTACGACGTGATCTTCTCCTTGAACTCGAACGGGTTCTTGCCGGATTCCCCGCGCACCTTGGCGCTCTGGGGCTTGCGAGGCTCGCTCTGGCTCATGTCGGCGTCGAATGTGGACGTGTGGCTGCTTCGGGCCGCACGGGCCTTCTCGCGCTTCAGACGCTTGCGCTCGTGGATCTCCGCGATGGATTCCTCCTCGCGGTCCACGGCCTTGCGCTGGTTCTCCTTCTTGGCCTTCTTGGCGGCACCAGCCACGTGCATTGATGTAAATACTTTGCCGCCGGCCTTGCGGCCTTCCTCGCCAGCTTCCTCGGCAGCGGCGTTGGCGTCCGCGAGCATGCGTTCTTCGCGCTCGCGGATCTCAAACAGTCGACGCTTCTTGTGGCTCATCATCTTGAGCTTCTTGGCACGCGAGACCGGATCGTTGCCGGCGCCTTCTTCCTCGGCTGCAGCCTGTTGACGGGCCAGACGGTCTTCCTCAGCGCGATCCTGCACCAGCTTCTTGTCCTTGCCCGTCATGAACCACGTACGCGCAGGGCGCGAGTGGATCTCGTCGCGATGCAGCAGCATGTTAGACGCGCGCGTCACTTCCTTCTCGGCCTCGCGCATGCGCTTCTCGAGCGTCTCCTCGTGCATGATCTGCTTGATATCCTCGGTCATGCTCTCAATGCGAGCATTCCACTGCGCGATGACAGGATCGGGCACCGCTCGGCTCTTGACGAAGCCGTGGCAATGACGCGAGACCTGCTTCATCAGCAGACGACGCGATTCACTGGTCAGCGTCACGGCACGACCGTTGCGTCCGGCACGAGCCGTACGACCCACACGATGCACGTAGGTCGTGATGTCCTTGGGCATCTCGTAGTTGATGACAGCGTGCACGCCCTTGACATCGATACCACGGGCTGCGATATCGGTACAGAGCAGGATGTCCACCGTGCCGTCACGGAAGTTCTGCAGCGCCTCCAGACGCTCCTTCTGCGACAGATTACCGTGCAATTCAGCCGCGTTGATGCCCGCGAGCCCGAAGATCACCATCATGCGATGCGCGTGCACCTTGGTCTCCATGAACACGATCGTGTTGGTGCGGAACGTACGCGTGCACAGCGCCAGCAGGATGGCTTCACGGTCGCCTTCACGGTTGGGACGGATACGCACAAACTCCTGCACCAGGTGCTTGGCCATGTCGAACAGCGGGTCCGTGCTGATGCGCACCGGACGCTTCATGGACAGATCAATGAGCTGATCGACCTTGGACGTGAGCGTAGCTGAGAAAAGCATGGTCTGACGCGCGACGGGGCACATGCGCACGAGCTCCAGCACTTCCTCCGTGAAACCAAGCTCCAGCAGACGATCGGCTTCATCGAGCACCAGGATCTCGAGGTCGTCCATGTGGATGCTCTTGGAGTTGCGCAGGTGATCGATCATACGACCAGGCGTACAGATCACGACGTCCGGACGGTTGCGGAGCTCCACTTCCTGGGGCTTGAGCGGCAGACCACCGACGGCCAGTGAGCACGTGATATCGGTAAAGCGCGCAAGCTGCTCGAGCATGGACTGACACTGCGTGGCCAGTTCACGCACGGGACAGATGATCATCACACGCGTGGACTGCACGCGGCGCGAGCGGAACTGCAAACGCTCCAGAATGGGCAGCAGGAAGGCAGCAGTCTTACCGGAACCAGTCTGAGCACTGGCACAGATGTCCTTACCAGTGAGCGCAACGGGAATTGCGCGCTGCTGGATGGGCGTGGGCTTTTCGAAGCCCAGCTGCGTGATCGCGCGCATGATGGGACGCGAGAGCTTGAGATCCGCAAAGGTCTCGAACTTGGTCTTGGCGAACTCTTCAGCAGCGAACGGATCGACCTCGAAAAACTCCTCGGCCTTCTTCTTCTCCAGCTCCGAGAGCAGCTCTTCGCGCGACGTCTTGTTCTTGCTGTCCTCCTTGAGAGCGACCTGAAGACGCTGCTCTTCGACCACATCTTCAGCCTCTTCGTCATCATCGTCGTCATCATCGTCCGAGCTTTCTTCTTCCTCTTCGGCTTCCTTCTCGACTTCGATCGCTTCAGCTTCGTCGTCCGAGTTCTCTTCGTCGGCATCGCTGGCAGCCTGTTCTTCTTCGACTTCTTCCTTGGCCTGCTTCTTGGCCTTCTTGGCCAGCTTAGCGGCCTTCTTCTCCTTCTTGGCCAGCTTGGCAGCCTCCTTCTCGGCGCGCAGGTTGCTGATCTTGGTCTGGATCGTCGTGCGCTGGGTCTGGCCCTGCTCCATCTGCTCAATGCGCGAGATGGCCTTGGTAAAGTCCCACGAGCTGCCGCCAGCCGAGTAGCCATCGCCTTCATCGAACTCGAAGGCTTCGGCCATCACATTGCCCTTGGTCGCAGCAGCCTGTTCGCTTTGCTGCTGCTTCTACTTGATGGAAATCATAGAGAATGCATGAGTGAGACCTGAGTGGACAAGCGTTACATGGAGATAGCGCAGCAGCCACTGTACCTTGGAGATGATGGCCTGCTTGAGCTCCTGCTCCTCTTCCATGCCCTCATCCTCCGAGCTCTCTTCCACGTCGGAGATCTCGTCGTCCGACGCGATGGTCATCACCAGGTCATCCTTGCGCACCATTGCTCTCGCTTGTGCTTGTACGCCAAACGTCATACGCGCTTGGCTGGAAATTGGTTGGGGCACAACCGTGCTTCTTTTCCACCAATCAAATCTACGCATGATGCTCTTTAACAGCATCTATTGGATAAAAGTGGTCATGACGCACCTGATTAGCTGAAAAGAATTGAATAGCGAATCAGCCAATCAGCGAACGCTTGGAACCTCCTAGTTGAACCTAGAAGCCGGTCACTCCGTTCGAGTCAACAAGCGAACGAGACGCCATTCTCGATCTGGACTCTGGACTGAAGCGCCATGGACCCTCGCGCCGCTCGACCGCAGCCCTTCCATCGTACGCTAGACTCTCTGTGTGGCCTGTCTGCCTGTGTCTCTATGAGCTGTGGAGGCTGACAGCGCTGCTTGTGGTGATGACAACACTGTAGAGATCGCGTCCGAGCGGATGCGGCGGCAGGAGCAGGAGATGCAGCAGCGGTATCAGCAGCTGGAGCAGGCTCGACAGATGAATCAGATGACCATGGGTGCGTGCATTGTGATGGTGTACTCGTTCACTCTGCTGGTGTATTGCGTTGGGAATGAGGCTGACGCTTGTGCTGGCTGTTCTGATCTGTGCGTTTATGATAGATGAATACAACAAACAGGTTAATATTGCGCATTGATGGGTTACTCTCATGATGGCGGTTGGGAGTCCTCACGCAGTATTGATTTTGCAGGCACATATCACGTCGTTCTCGTACCTGGCCAACCTCATGGCTCTTCGCGACCGCCAGCGACGAGGTCCCCAGCCGCAGTACGTTCACGACTATGCATCTCACTCGCTCTTTCGACACTCACCGACTCGCTCGCTCTTGTGCCGATACAGACGCAGCATGTACTAGAGCCTCTTCCTTCCTTCCTCCATCCACGTCGTTCTCTCCAACACGTCGATCTCTTCATTTCCACACCCTTTCGTTGTCTCGTCTATAATTAACCAATCATGTTCACTCAATCGTCTAATTTCATCCAATCATACGCTTCATTTCCCAACACGGCGACTCGCACAGGGATCTGCATCCACATGCAGCACCAGCAGGAATGGCGTCGAAGAGCGAGACCCATGGGTTCCATCCACGGCGTCAGGACTCCGTCATCGGCTTTGGCTCACACCGTTTCCTCTGCTGACAAGATCTCGCACCGTTCCGCTGCCGATCCATCGCAAGCGGCGGCCACAAACGAGAAGCAGCCGTCACAATGGCGCGCTCTGCGCAGCTCCGTTCGCATCCGAGCCACACGAGAGGACGCGAGTCCGTCCAGAGAACAATACGCTAAAGGCGAAGCGCGGATCGCCGACCTGTGCGAGCACGACCGCCAGAAGATCGCCAAGCTGGTCCGGAGGATCGCTGAAATGGGCGCGCTCCAAGAACAGACCGAGAGCGAGTTCCATCGCGAGCGGCAGCGCATGGAGACCGAGATCAGCGAACTGCGGACGCACGTGAAGCAGGACGTACAGGAGATCGATGAGCTAAGTGAGAAGCTCAAGAGCACGCTGCGCTCTCTGCGGGACCACCAGGAGCGCGTGTTGGTGCTGGAAGAGAGTCACGAGACCGAGACCCGGCAGCGCATGGACACGGACCAGACCATGGATCTGCTTAAGGTCGAGGTGGAGAAGCTGCACAAACTCGTGAGGATGCAGAAGGACCAAATGGAGACCAAGGAGCGAGAGCAGCAGCACAGATTCCAGACAGAGATCGACCGATTGACACGTGAATTGCAAGATGCGCAGAGCCAATTGCTTCAGGAGCGACGCGACAGGATCGAAGAGAAGCAGCGCATGCTGGAGGAACGACTGAAGCCATCCAATCTCCTTCAGTCGAGCGTCAGCACCGTACAGAATCAAGAAGAGCGAGCGCCCGTGCCATTACCGACGGCCTCAGTGGACGTGTCCTCGTTCCTGAACAACTCGGTGGATCTTCCGGAAAAGGTCCGAGACATGATGGACGAGTGGAAGCAGCGCATGAAAGACGCGATGATCGAAGCCAAAGCGGCCGTGATGTCAGAGATGAGCGTTAATCCAGTGACAACGACGCGTGAAGTGTCTCGTAGGATCCAAGAGTCGTCAGATCATGAAGACACGAACAACAGATCGAGAATCCACAGTCAGGAGGCGTCAGCTATCAAGCACGACACAAGAAAGCAAGTGCCTCATGCATCGACATCCCGTTTCGACCAAGAGTTATTGCATGACTCCGACGAAGAAAGTAAAGAGAGAGAATCCGACGATGCAGAGTCTGACGATGAGCATTCGTACGACACAAGGCGCCATTATGAGAGCTACCAAGAGCCTCAGGAAACGCCAGTGAGACGGCATGCAGAACAACGACGTTCTCTCTCACGGAGACCGCCCCCAACTCCACTTCGTCGTCGGAGACATCGACGCCGTCGAGATGTTCGTCACCACTATGCTCCGCCGATGGAGTTTGAATTGAGAAGCGAGGACGAGGAAAAGGAGCCTTCGAGTCCAGTGCCGCGAGTAGATCCAACGGCATTTAACGCAGCTGTCTCACTCAATGTTGACGAAGAACCGACGCCAAGCTTTGGAAGCGTGTATGATGCCTGCTTGTTCGATGTTGTGGATGCGCTGGAGACTCCGCCTCGAGCTAAACGTGCTGTCGTGGTCGATGGGCCTTCAAGTCATCGATCTGCTGCAGATACGAGCACGGCGTCGTCTCGTTTTCGAAGCCTGCTATCGGATCTTGAAGCGCGAGAGCAGCGATTGGCCTGGATTCAAGAGCAGAAGCCATTGCCGCTAAGACCAGAAGCTCGTCCTGATGCTACCGCTACTTCTATGGACAGAGATCTGGAGATGTTCAACGAAGTCAAAGACGTCTACGCCGCCGATCGAAAATTCAGCATGGCTCCACCACCTTCCAGGGTCAATGCAAGGAACTCCTGGCCAGTGAATGGACATGAACCAGAGCCGACGGACACTCCGTTGTTCACCGAGGATCTGTCCGGTGTGCGTGAATCCATTGAGCAAGACATGCAGGAGCTGCTGCAGGAGCAAGGCCATGCTTCCTGGCTAGATTGAAGTCAGTATCCAAAAAAGGTGTAATAGCTATCAGTACCTTAAAATAAGGTATATCATGGTTTGAACACCAAACACATTTTCCAACATTATCTACCCTGTTTTGTCAATCCCCACCACTTTCATCACGTCTGACGCGCGTCTGGCACACTTCCGAAGAATCAGGATGGCACCGTCGCTGCCGGAGGACTGGCGGCAGTTCCTGCAGTCCATGGACGCCCAGTGGGCCCAGCAGCAGGCCACGCAGTACATGCAGTCGCTGCCGTCGGAGGCGCACATCGTGGGTGCGTTCGTGGCCGGCGTGTGCGTGGGGCTGCTGATCCCTCGTCTGCGGCAGCCGTTCCGCCGCTTTGCGACTGTGGACGACATCCCGCTGCGGTTCTTCCACGAGGAGCGGCAGCTCAGCGCCAAGGCCGTGAGCTTCAGCGACGGCGACACGTTCCGCGCGCGGCACATTCCGTTCGCTCGCAGCGCGGGCGCCTTCACGGGCAAGGCCTCAGAGCACACGCTGCAGGTCCGACTGGCGGCGATCGACACGCCCGAGACCGCCAAGTTCGGCAACCCGGGCCAGCCCTTCGGCGAGGACGCCAAGAAGTGGCTCGCGCATGAGCTGGACGGCCGACGCCTGACGCTGACGCTGCTGCACAAGGACCAGTACTCGCGCGCCGTGTGCACGGTGCACTACGGCCGCTGGCCGTTCCGCAAGAACGCGTCCGAGGAGCTGCTCAAGGTCGGGCTGGCCAACATCTACCGCCAGGCCGGCGCCGTCTACGGAGGCCGCCAGGAGGTCTTCGAGAAGCTCGAGGCCCAGGCGCAGAAGAAGAAGCTGGGCATCTGGAGCCAGGGCAAGAAGCTCGAGACCTCGGGCGAATACAAGGCGCGACTGCGCTCGGCCAAGAATTAAAAGCAATTAGACGTGTGCAAAACTTACTACTGTACCTACCAGTATCAATAGCACGACTCCCACTCTCTGCTTCAGCCTGGAATGGCGTCGTTGAAAGCCGCTTCTTCTTCGTGCTCATTCCCGAAGCAGTTCTTCCTTGGCGATCTCCCAGTAGTCGTCATCGATGAGGCCCACGGCGCAGGCGACGCGTGGGTTGGCCTTGTTCTCGCACACGGCGTGCAGCACGATGTTCCACGTGTTGGTGTTCTCCGAGTAGAGCGGGTAGTGCAGATCCGTCCACTGGGCCTTCGCGCGCTTGGTCGTCGGGTCCAGCTTGAGCGTCCCGGCCTTGCCGGAGAGATCGCCCTTCTCGCACACGAGCGGGTCCTGCGTGTACCGCTCGGGCGTGCAGGCGTAGTGCTGGACCTTCCCGGCGCACTCGGGCGTGTCCACGAACTGCGACGCCGGGCCGCAGGCGTGCAGCGGGTCGTAGTGGTTGGCGGTCTCGCTCCGAGCGCACATGGCGTAGGCGTTGGAGTTGCGCTCGGACTTCCAGTTGGTGTGGATGTGGTACTGGAACTCGGTCACGGGCTGCTTGCAGTTGGCGTCGAACAGCTCCAGCGCCGTGGCGTTCACACGGCTGAAGTCCAGCTCCACGTTCACACGCGCCTCCGACCCGCCGTCGCTCGCGTACGTGACCTCCACGAACCCAGCCACACCGGCCGCCTGCGCCGCCTCGAAGGCGTAGATGAACGACTGCGCTGCGCTCTGCTGGGCAACGGACGCAGCCAGCGCAGCGAGCAGCAGAGACAGAGAGAAGCGCATGATGTCGGCTTTGGTTAGGATACTGATCTGAGGGAGTTGAGGCCTCACCTACTTTTGTCATTCAAGGTGTTTACTTTGGCCGTGATCTGATTACGGTATCAGAGAATAAAAGAAAATGGAGCTGATTAAAAGAAAAATCTTTGAAACGCTCAACTTCAATCACTCAATCTCATGGTGTCGATTGGCATGTGAAGGAAGACAGAGGCAGTTAGTCAGCGCACTGAGCAAGGCTAATCTACGAGGCACGAGGCAGCAAGGCATGGCATCATCGTATTAAAGCGCATAATTCGTCGTGAGCTCAAGAGAAAAATGTTTTATAAGACACCAGCAAGAGACAAAGGAATAAATGGTACTAAGTATTTCAATACAAGCGATTGACATGTCGTGTCGGCTTTTGCCGCCCACGCACTAGACGTACCTTCACTGAACAAGTAGTTGGTTGCGTCGCCTTACGAGCGGCGGCTGCTCATGGCATATTGCCACAATATTTTGTCCGCTTGGACGATGGCCACCTTGGCATTGAGAAACTCCATTGATCCACGCTGGGTAGTACCAGGCATAGGGCGAGCTGCTCCTGCGCCTGGCCCACCAGGTGGTTCTTGGTGTCGCGTGCAAGGTGTTCCGCCGTCACGCGATCGCTGAGGAAATTCAGTCTCATCAACGTCGTTCAGAGGAGCTCCAAGAGCCTGGAGCAGTCTTCTTGGTAGTCGGACCAGGATCTGGATCTTGTTTTTTTCTGGGCTGAAATTTGATCCAAGATAACCGTCAAGCGTCCAAGTTGGCCGCATGTCCACGTACTCGAGGTTCGTTTTCCAGCGCAGAAATGCTCGCACATTGGAATCGTCTTCCAGCCATTCGCCTCCGCGATTTCTTGCCAAAAACAGAACCAACTCACTTGCATCGCAGCCAAGACGACTCCATTCCTTCTTGCGTAAAATTGCTATCTGCGCGACTCTCACGTCTGCATCCAGCGGAATTTCTACAGGAAACACGCTGCACTCTCCATAGACTGCGCACCACAGTCTCACCATGCTTCTGGTTTTTTCTTCTGCTGGAGAATTTCGCCAATGAGGAAAGCGAAATGCTGTAGCAAAAATAACGGTGCAATCTTCGAAAATGGGACCAGGTTTGGTATGCGACAGGACATTTTCCTCAAATGGCTTGATGACGAATGGCTTCATGCAGTTGGCAGCGTTAACATATGGTGGCGTGATGCTGTAGATGATATTGCTGAGCATCGATAAAGAGAGGCAGCCCCATCCATCTTGGTCGAGCTTCTTTGGCACACAAGCCCAGCTCTCACCGACGACACAATTTATACAAACCGTGATTCAGTCAGACAAGCAACCGCAGCAGAATCATCCTACCGGGTAAAGGAACAGCATGAACCCCCAAGGCTCGACTGTCCGATTCTGGGTTTCTGGCGTGAGGTGATTGCCGAACATACATGCTTTCTTCACCGTTATCCTTGTGTAGCTCAGATGTGGCAAGCAATCTCGGTGGAAAACCTGAATCGTTTCCGTTGCTGGACTCAATGAAATTCCTCAATCGTTTTCGGCGTAAGTCTCGTTTCTCGGTACCCATGGCATTTTTCTGAAGCAAAAAACCGCGTATATTGCCGTCATCTTCTAGCTATTCGCCTGCTGGTTTTGGCGAGGTAGAGAGGCAACTCGCACTCGTCAAACTCTTGATCTTCGATAGCAGACTGGAGTATCCACACTTTTCGATCCAGCTAAACCTGAACGAGAAATGCTATGCCTTCTCCATATAATAATACACACCACACTTTTGCTTTGTCTCGAAAATGGACAAAAGTGTGCCGTATTCGAAATGGGACCTGGTTTTCGCTTGAAACTGGTAGAAAATTCGAGATCTTCTGCTTATTGAACCCTTATTTCCTAAAATCATGATACTGGTACACGTGGTGCGAGGCATGACTGTGTTCTCTGTCGAGCGAAGGTTTGTGAGGCTGATGAATAAATTGAAGGGCTCGATCAGCATACAGATTGCCGTTGTATATGAATTTGTTGTAGGCAGATGAGCTTCAGAAGTCCATGGGAATCCTTCAAGAGATTCGCATAACATTAATTGCGATATCTTACCTTCTTCTAAGCGGCTCGATTAACGTTATTAGCCTGGAGATTCTCAACTGCCTGATGAACTAAGTAGAAATATGGGCAAATCTGTCTCCTGGAGGTTGTGTCATGGGTAGTGCGTCGATACCTGTGGAACTGTGCCGTGGTCTTGCTTTTCGTGAAGGGTTTAATTGCGATATCTTACCATCATGTTTGCTTGCTTAAACGCTGAGCGGGAATTTTCTAATTAGCCCACCATACTTGCTTCTTGCTTTGCGAAATATGCCTCTTGCACTGCAGGTGAGACTGAGTTAGTGGCTTCTCAACCACGATAACAAGGTGCTTGGATTATGGGTTTCAAAAATCTCAAGCCACATTTCTTGCGCTTTCAATTCGCGAAAGCCATCAAGATTGTGGTGTTATCATCCTGATTGAAGAGAGAGTTGTGCAGTCTTGAATCCCAGACCACTTTGAGCTTGCTTTTCGTACGCGAATTGAGCTCAGTTATCTCTGCGCTGACGCTGAATAATGTGACAAAGACAAATACAACGCACACACATAAACTCCAATGTTTCGCAGTCGTTCATTGCATTAATGTGGTGCGAGTTCTGCTACGATCTTCAGCTTCGACCAAGAAGGCATCCCAATTCAAAGCACACGAAGAAAATCAATGATAAAGACGTCGTGAGCGATCCGAAAATGGTGACAAAGCTCTTGTCGACGCCCATGAGAACACCAATCACAGCAGCAACGCCCGTGACGTTGGCGAGTACTAGCGAAGCACAAGCCGTCCAGAACAGTCGTGACTCTGTCTCTCTGCGCTTTGATTCGGCTGAGTAGATATTGATCAAGAAGACCACCGTAAGCACAACATAGGCTATCGCGATCACCAGCAAGGTGACGCTCGCCCAACAAGTGCGCTTTGCCGCTGCTGCTTCTTCACAGACACAAATTACGTTGGTCATTCAAGACATTGAGCCGTAACAGCGCAGGAATGACCGAAGCTTACCTGCCGTTTCTGGTGTCGGATGAGATACGTTCTCTCTGTTGTGACTTCAATCAGTTCCAGCAGCTGCACCATTCTTCTTCTCCTGAAGCTTTCGACAATGAGAGCTGGAGCCATTCAAGCAAGATACCAGCGAGCTCTCTGTTGAGCTTCAACATCCTTAATAGATGCAGACAGGGCAGCAGAGATGGACACTTGAGAGTGGTAGGATTGCCAATCATGATTTTCTTGGAGCGATCTTTGGAGGACGCTGCCTGTTCCACTGTGTGCGCAAGTGGTGGTTGCGCTCTGATTGCTCAGCATAAAAAAGCTTCAACGCAGTAAATCCCATATCGGTTAGAGTTGAGGTCTGATTTTTCAGTTATTGAAGTCATCGGAAGAAAGCAGCAGATTGATACTCGAAGCTGTATTCTGCATACTCTACATGCCAGTAAGAGGCCGACCAGCTCATTAATCTCCTGCCAGCGAGAGCTCAGGACTGTAAGTACAGTAACGTGAATCACATGTCCAGAGTGCCGTGATGTGTAATCGTTCCGTAGTCTGAACAACCGTTTTCGACTTTGCTTTGAAATTCCGGACGATTCGAATTCAATCGAGTGCATCGACAACGTCATGGACGCCAAGCCTTTCATTGAGACACTCGAGAATGCGTCTGAAGAGAGACCAGTCCCCGGCTATCGCTAGTATGTGGCGGCGGCGGCTGTTGGGTCAGTTGGTGGGACTAAAGCTCCATTTGTTGCCACCTTACTAGGGGCTGACACAGTCCAAACAGTAGCAAGCGGATGTGCGGTGACGGTCGCGACGGCTGCGCAGCAGCGGCTGTCCCAGCTGAGATGCTGATCTTTGGCACCGTCGTTGGTACGCTGCACGCAGCCGGCGGCGTGGCGGGCACGCTTCAGTCATTGGACAAAAAGATTAGATTTCTACCGGCTCAGGCCCAAGAGAGCCAAGGGAGATATCCTAACTAGCAAGGGAATGAGATGAGCAGTGACGCCTCAGCAGAGAACGCAGCTGCTGTGCGCAGTATGTCGTGGTCTTCGCGGCATATTGGCTAGTCTTCGACTTACCAGCAAGAGCGCAGGTCAAGACAGGCGAGTGTGGACCATGAGTATGCGAAGAGCAGTATATCATTTGACTTGGTGGATGATTGTAAGTGTCTAGGATTTGGATCCAGCTAAGATAACAACTATCTCGAAGCCATGGAACCTGAGCGTGTCCATTGCTCAAGTTGCAGAGCTTCGTTTCCCAACTCCGCTGAAGTTCCCGAAGAGCTCTCGAGCTCTGCTACGGCAGCTGTAGGACAAGCCGACAATATTCAGGCGCCAGCAGATCGTGCCAACAATGCTGAAGCACCTGAAGAGCATACCAACAATACTGAGGCACATGAAGAGCGTTCCAACAACGTTGAGGCGCCTGACTGGGGCTTCGGCAAGTATGCGGTAGCGGCGGTTGTTGGCGCCTTGGCCATCCCAGCATTGGCAACTGGGGCGGCTGTCCCGATCGCTATTTCGGCTTTCGCCCCAGGAGTCAGCACGGTGTATGCAGCCGGAGGCGTGGCAGCCACACTAGAGATGTTCTCTGCTGTGTATGCCACTGGAACTGCCGCAGCAGCGATGGGTATTGGTGCAGCAGCAGTCCCAGCTGCCGCCACAACAGCGTATGCTACGGTTGCCTGTGGTGCAGTCACTGCTGTCGCAGCGACCGCCGGGTTGTCTAAAGCGTTCATATCCGAATGAGTGTCGTGACGCTGCCCGCGACGACGGCCGGTACTAAGACACGGAGCTCACTTGTTTGTACGGTTATTTGTATTTTTCATCATGGGCAGTTGATCACTGCACATCGAAGATAGGCGAATGACAGAAGTGAACCAGAGAGATCACAGCGACATAGCAATGTATTTCAGAATCTTGAATAGGAATAAAGTCCCGGTGACCACGCAGAGTGGATTCACTTGAATTCGTTGCGTTGCAGAAGAATTGATTTTCACATTTAGATCAGTTCAATTCTGCCTCACGGATTAGTCCTTCTTGATTTGATTTTGAAGCGTCTCGATTGACGATTTAGCCTAACGTTCTCAACTGAGTACCGGTCAGCACTAGGTCGGATTAGTCCTTAATAATGTGTTGGCATAGCTCCTCATGTCCATGCTTTCAAGGGAAGAGTATCGATGACCGAACGATATGATTGTCATTGTAGTGCTTCAAAAGCCACTCGATCGCATGAAATGACAGCCCGTGGTAGATCATACCATTGAGTGTGTTGGAATCGCAGTTAATCTTGCATTCGAGAGTAAGGAATTGCACCATCTCCAAATCTCCCGACGTAGCAGCATAAACCACGCTTTCTTCAGTGCCACCTTCGCTGCGATTGAAATGTAACCATTTCACAAATTCCCAATCCCTACGTTTCGCAGCAGTATCGAAGGTTTTCGTCGTGCACCCTTTGTAGCGGCGCTCGTGCAAGTACCGAACGATATTGACGTGGCCATTTTCAGCAGCTCTGTCAATCGCAGCAGTTGTGCAGCCTTCCGATCGATGCTCATGTAGATATTGAACGACACTTAGATGTCCATTCTCTGCAGCATCGTCCATCGCATTTGGGGTGCAGCCTTCGGCTCGATTGTCATGCAGGAATTTCACTACCTCCAGAAGCCCATTCTTGGCAGCACCGTCCATCGCTTTGGTTGTACAGCCTTCGAAACGATTTCTGTGCAGCCATTGCACCATTTCAAGTCTTCCATATTCAGATGCTTCATCCATAGCTCTAACTGTGCAGCCTTCTGGTCTGTTTTCGTGCAGCCACTTGACAGTGTCCAATTTCCCTAGTACAGCAGCCGTATCCATCGCATGTGTAGTGCATCCTTCGGTTCGATGTTGGTGCAACCATTTAGCAGTTTCCATATGACCACGGCAAATTGCTGTATCCATTGGGCGTTGGTTGTGGCCGTGTGCTCCCATCTGGAAAGGGTTTTGCTTCGGAAGTGGAACCTTCACTTCGATTGTTGTGCAACCATTTGACAATTTCCAAGTGCCCATATATAATAGCGGAATCCATTGCACGTTTGGTTGCTATGGCCTGGTGCTCGTGAAGTCATTTTACCGTCTCCAGGTCTCCATGACGAGCCGCAGAGCTCATGGCTTTGCCCTGGTCTTTGTATTGACGTGCGTAGAAAGCTTTATCAACTTTTCAAATCCATCCTTGTCATTAAAGTCAATCCAATAATGCATCCATTGGTCGCGCATATTCGGATCAACCCATTCGTACTTTGATGTAAGCCACTCGATCTGTTTCCAGCCCTTGTATAAGTCTAATGTGTCGCCTATGGTAATGTTCACTGGATCATCAAAGTACTGTGCTGGGTAATTTACGTACAACCAATTCGCCACATCCACGTAGCCGCGTATTAGTGCTCTCCTCAGTGCGTCTTTGGAAAATCTTTCTGACCGATTCACATGCAACCATTTCAGCTGGCGCAGAATACCTCGCTCCTCATTATCTGTGTGATCTCCATTCATCCGCTCAACCGAATCAGACGCATTGTTCTGCCAAATCCCTCTGAACCATTGAAACAAACTCAAACAACCTCGCTCTTCATCATTCGTGTTGTTGGCTTCATTCCTTCACTCAATTGAATTGAAATTCGTGTCGAGCGCCAGAGCAGCGATTGCATCAGGAGCGTTCCTATGAATCCACTGTAGAACGCTCGGGTGTTGACAGACAATTGGGGTTTCCTTAGAGCATGATGGCATTTTTCCATGTGCTTGCAGCCACGCTAAAACTTTCACTGATTCGCACTCGACAGCGCATCGAAAGACTATGGCATTTTGATAACATTCTGGAAGAAAGTAGTGATACATCCGCCATTCAACCACTTTGATTTCGCCTTTCGATAGTACATGTGATCACAATCATAGAGCGCCGATTCTGATAGTGGTTTGCCATTAAAAACACACATATATGCCTTGATAAGATCCAGATTGCATTGAGTTTGCCCCATTGAAGAAAGATTGATAATTTCGCATTCACAAAGATATCCACTGATCAGACAACAGTGAGAGTGAAAACCGACGCGCTAAGTATACATGGTTGCTATTCTGAGCTCTGTAAGTTTCATCCACACAGCAAACAGCTCCATTCACCTGTGACTGTGGCATGCCAACCACCGCCGCTCTCTTGTGGCTCTCATTGTGTGCGCATTAAGTTTGCTGAATCGCTGAGGCCATCATTCAGCAACGCGCCAAGCAGAAATGGGCAACTCGGCATTAGGACGCGAGTTCTCGACGCGTCGCATCTCTCTTGAAGAGCGCGAGGCCATGAAGAAATTCTGCGATGAAGAGATGCACGTGCTGCGCGAGACATTCAAGGGTCTTGCAAACGTCAGGAATGGTTATGCGGTTGATAAAGAGACGTTCCTGAAATGCTTTCCCATGCCTGGCTTGCTTGGCGGTACAGTAAATGCTTCCATCGGTGCATTGATGTGATGTAGTTTTCACTGTTCTTGTGTTCATGCAGAGCGGCTCTTCGAAGTAATCGATCGGGATGGGTCCGGAGCCATTGGCTACAAGGAGTTCGTCTACGGACTTGCGATTCTCTTCCGCGGGTCGCAGAAGGAGAAAATGAAGTTCATCTTTGATCTTTACGATCTTAGCGAGTACGAATGCTCTTTCCTGAATCATCGTCATAATACTCATTTGTCATGTTCCTTGGTTCAGCACGGGCTCCATCTCTCGCCATGAGCTCGTGACGATGCTCCATCAGTTTCCCGAATCAGCGCTGGACATGATCAAGTCAAAAGAAGAGCCAGTGGCGCAGTCGAATCACGTGAGAACTGAAGCGATGACTCGTTCGCTGAATTTTCTACGTCATTGTTCACTGATAACGCTCTTCACATTTGCCAGATTGAAGATATCGAAGCGCTGGTGGATCGAGCTTTCCCATCGACGCATGCCGCCAATCCTCGATTGTCATTTGAGCAATTTTGTGAGTGGTGTGAGAATACGCCTGGCATCATGAACGTGCGTTGTTCCCTCGCTATCGCTTTGACGCAGGACGACGACTCAATCAATTTTGTGAATTGCCAGTTTTTCTTGAGTGTTCTACCTTCTGAAGAGCAGCCCGGCGCTCCCGTCACTCCGCTCGACAGGTTCCTACTTTCTGGAGAATATCTGCTATAGCTTGCATGTTTTTGACTTGAATCGTGGATTTATTTGTTGTTGACAGCAATAGCAACGAGACGAAAGACCCTCGAAAACGCCGGAATTCGATGAAGACGCTATGCACCGTGTAGGACTCGCATGATCTTCCGCTCGTGCTTGTTTCAAAAGGCTCATGATTGTGTCTCCCTGTTAAATTGCAGACGCTCGATGCCGCGCATGAGTGTGTGCACGGACACTACGCAGCGCAGGGAGCTTGAGAAAACGCGCCAATTGTTGCTTGAGGCCAAGCAGGTGTGCACTCTCGACTCAGTATCAGTCAAAATCCAGGTGGCGCTGCAGGAAGTCGACCACTTTCTGCAGCCAATTCCTGTGGTGTCCCCAGTCGCTGCGCGCCACTCAACAACGTTCTCGATGCTCTCGGAATTACCAGATATGATCATCGTAGACGATCAGGATATTATCAGTGGTGACCTATGGAAGCGAGGATCGCGGCTTCGGCAAATGATCAAGCGTTACTACGCCCTCCAAGGCAACTTCCTCTATTACTATGCGTACGTGGCAGCCTGCGCATAACCTTTCGAGCCCAGTTTTGCATTCTCACACGTTTGTTCTTTTCACGTTGCTCTGATAGAACCAAAGATGACACAGCACCACGCGGCGTGACGTTTTTGTGCGGCTGTTACGTCGAATCGTTGCCTCAGAATATGATCGTTGAAAAGAACGTCAAGTTCTACGCCATCGATATCGTCCCAGAGCCTGGTAGCAGCCGTGAAAAGCGCACAATTTACACGAAAACCCTCGAGGATCAGCAAAAGTGGACCAACCAGTTGCGTCGCGCGACGGACAAGGTATCGATCGATGCGTTCTACGATATCGGCCCGCAGCTTGGTCGAGGACGGTTCTCACGGGTTTGCGAGGCCATGCATAAGGAAACTGGCATGAAGAACGCCGTTAAAATCATCGATAAAAGCAAACTGATTGCCACCGAGAAGGAGTTACTGCGCACTGAGATCGCGATTCTGAAGCTTGTCACGCACCCCAATATTATCAAGCTCAAGGACGTGTACGAGGACCGACAGTACATTTACATTGTCACCGAGCTGGTGAGCGGCGGAGAGCTTTTCAATCGAATTGTCGGTCGGTCACGCTACACGGAGTCAGAGGCACGGATGGTCATGACTCCGCTACTCGAGAGTGTGGCGTATCTGCACCGTCTTGGTATTGTGCATCGTGATATCAAACCAGAGAATATTCTCTGCGGAGACAGCTTGAATGATCTCAAGATCGCTGATTTCGGACTCTCGAAGCTCGTGCACCCGGAAGAGATCATGAAAATGCCCTGTGGAACGCTTAACTACGTGGCACCAGAGGTTCTCTCGCTTGTGGGCTATGGACGCGAGGCCGATATCTGGTCCGTGGGCGTTATTATGTTTCTGCTGCTCCGTGGAGAGCTTCCATTCCATGGCAAGAGCAAGAACGAGATTATTCAAAAGACGCTGCATGCTGACATCAATCTCTCGAGCGATCAGGCCTGGAGCAGCATCTCGCCCTCGTGCAAGTCGTTGCTGAAAGGATTGCTCACGAAGGACCCGTCCAAGCGGTTCACGGCGCAAGACGCTCTTCGCCAAGACTGGTTTCTAGTGCGAACACTGCCACCACGAAACTCACTCGTTGCTATGGCAGGATTGCAGTAGCTAGTCGATCATTTTGCCACCACAACATAAAAATACTCTCTTGCTCGCATTGTCATCTTTAAAGTGCCGGTAAAATAAATATGAGCCTCTTTCCTCATCTGCTTTTTAGCGACTCCGGCGAACCACTTGACTGCCTCGTTGTAGTCGCTGCAGATGCAAAGCCATCGCCTGGGTGTGACCAGCGCGTTCTTGTTGCAACTGGAGACCTACGAGAGCCTGTGCACGCAACTTTGTACTTGCACCGATCATCACCGCTGATGCTGCTGGAACTGGAATCGATCCCGGAAAATGACGTGGCGATAGAACAGCCGGTAGTGTTTTCAATGCACCGCTTTGAAGCAGGTCACTATTGACAACAGAAAGTGATGAAGGCCTATCGTAGGAAGACGGGTCACTGAGTCTACGATGCCTTCCGTTTCGTACACTTCTGCTCGAGGACTGGTGTAGCGTCACCGGTGGTGTCGGGATCATTGCTGACTCCGACGGACCTGGCTGTTTGTTTACCACGTTCTTCGCCTGCTTCGCACACATAGTTCTTGAAAATCGCAGAGGCTCAAAGTTTGTACGTCGACGTCCACACAGTTTGCAGTAGACACCACCAGGCTCAATCACACCACAATTCAAACACTGGAACCGCTCGCGGAGTTGCTTCAGCGTTTTCGCAAAACGGACACGCACGTAGACGCCGCGTATTTGGGCTTGAATTCGAACGGCTGCGATTCGTTCGCGCTCTTTCCGCTCGGCTTCGCATTGACGATCTGCTCGATGCTGAAGGTATCGCCGGCGAGCATGATGGCGTCGAACAAGACTCTGAACAACGACGATCCTGGCTTCTCTATGCCTTCGTTGCCTGATGGAAAGTGCGGCTTCATGCAAGAACCTTTGAAGCATTTGGGCTGCAGCTTGCTCCCGTCGTTTCCGGACGATTTGGTCCCGTATTCTGGACATTTGATCCTTCCAAATGCAATTCGTACGTGTGAGGCAGCGATCTCTCATGATCTTGGCAAGACGTCGTGCTCCTTCAATGTGGCTTCGCGTTCGAGCTTTTGCCAAACGCCTCCGCAGCACAAAGCGACACATCGCACGCTGGATCCGTGTCTTGCACTGTTCCCGCACGCGCTTGGCTGCCTTTTCCTTCAAATGGTGTCTGCGTTGGCACCGCCGCTTGAGTCTAATGCTTCGCCACCACCACGCGATGCGGCAGTGGGCATTGAGTCGGTGCTCTCTCTTGTGGCGTATCAACTGGCGGAACTTGTACCAGGTCCAGAGAAACACCGCAGCTCTCTGCACATGTTGTTCTCTCTCCTCCCGCCTTCTTGAGACCACGGCTTCCTTCAGGCGCTTGGCTTGCTCGCACACCTGCAGAAGCCTCCGCACAGCGTCCTCCTTGCGTTCAAACCGACGCACGTAGAGATCAATCGCACAGCGCAAGCGATACCGCTGGAAGCTCTGCGACAGCAACGCCACGGCCGCCTTTTCCAGCTCACGGCGCAGCGTTTGCGCTTCTTGTTCGTGAGCTTTCTCCTGCGCATACAGCCGTCGCACTCGACTCTGCTGCTGCAGCGCACGGATCGCGTTGTCCACGTCGCTCTTGCGGCTTAAAGTCGCGTCGGCTTTCTTCCTCTTGGTGGTTGTCTTCTTCTTTGGCTGTTTGCTGTTGATGCAGCTTGTAGCGCTTGCTGTGATGCTGTTAGTCTGCTGATCTCCTGCATGGACGCCATTTGCGCTGCGCCATTCCTCCTCACTGAACACCGCTGCGACTGAATCCTCCCGACTGTGGACGTCGGATACCATTGGCTTGGGTTTCCTTGAAGCGTCTGCTGTGACAGGCATCGTGGAGCCGAAGACGCTGGCCGGAGACCAGTCCGCATACGCCGCCATCATCCCTTGCTTCCATGCATGTCCGTTGCGAAAATAGCCAGTGATCGTATTTCAGCCAATCAAAAACCTTTAATAAATCCTTTCAACCAATGAGATCAGTTCATTTTTCCGCCCAAGCCCAAGCGCCAGCATCATGGGGCAGCATGGCGCGTAAGAGCAGCCACTGGGACCTGAGCCACTTGGCCGCCAAGTACCCATGGCTGCGTGTGGACACAGACACCATCCAGGAGTTCCGATCGCCTTTCCAGTGGGTCCCGTTCGACGCGCAGGAGCCGAGTTCTGCGGCAAAGAACGATGAGCAGGCGCTCGATCGCGACAGCGAAGAGCTCTTCAGTCTCGCAGACAGCAAGCGGGCGCGCGCAGCTCGTCAGCGAGGCGTAAAGCAACACAACAAGAAGGATCAGCGTGCTCATATAGGGCGAAAGAGTCCCAACCAGCGCCCTGGCAGTACGGGCAAACCCATTGCTCTTGCAATAACGCCGCTACTAAAGCGAGAAGCTGATGATTTCCAAGTGATGAAGCAGCAGGAAAGCAGCTCGGTTACTTCAGCTGCACTGCCACAGACTATACGCGCTGAAGAAATACAAGCTCCGAAGCAGCGCCATGCTACCAAGAAGCAGAAACGCGCTAAAAGGCCGCACAATATCCTGTCTTTGAGGTGCGCTTGCCATGATTTACTCTTGCTCATGATGATTCTAAGCTGGCATGAATCACAGCTTTCCTGTCCTAACCAAGAAGTCGACGACTCATGCCAGTGCGTCAGAGTCTCCGTCCTTGGGATCTGCTGCCAATATTCAGCACCTGAAAAAGCAGCTTGAGCGGTTGACACTGGCCGAGCAAAAGCTTCAGGTACAAACCTTCACATTCCGCAGGTGCGATCACATCTAAAAGTTGTTCTGTCCGTCCTATAGGAGCAAGTGGCGAGCCAAATTGAAGCTGAGAAGGCCAAATTACCGCTCACGTTTCTCTTTGAGCGCAATCTCGATCGAACTTATTGCAAGCAGCAGAGTGTCACAGTGATCACGCTGATCTTCTCCAAGCTGCAGCATCGGTTCTTGTTCGCCTCTTTCCACCGTTGGCTGACGCTTGTTGAGGACGCGCAGCTCGAAGAGCGAAGGCAGGCAGCGCTGCAAAGTTCCCAGGTTCAGGCGCTTGCGCTTTTCCAACGACTCGCAAGCGATGCGTACGTGGGCACATTGGATAAAGCTTTTCACCGTTGGTCGCGTGTGTGCGAGGAAATCGATATCTACGAGCGGAACACCGCCGCGACGCGGATCCAGTCCCTCTTTCGCCAGCGAAGATCGCGAGCGCTGCTGGCAAACCTTAAGCGAGCGTCTTTGGATCGAGAATTCAAAGCCAAGGTGGAGATCCAGCAATTGCTTGCATTCGAGGCGTATGGCACGGCGATGCAATGGAGTACGCTTCGCAATGGATTCAACCTGTTACTGCAGAATCATTGTGCTCGTCGCATCCAGTTTTTCTTCCGCCGACTGCGTGTACAGCGACATATCGCACATCGACTCTTGCGCAAAGCAGCGGCAACTCGAATTCAGACAATATGGCGTCGCAGACTGGCAAAGAAACGCGTGGAGAGGCGGCGAGCAGAAGTCACAGCACGGAAAGCACTGGAGTGTCGTTCCGCGATTGAGATTCAACGCCACGCGCGAGGGTATCTAGCAAAATGCCGTGTGAGAAAATTGCGCGATTGGCAAAGTAACGAAAACCAAATGGCCCTATGCATTCAACACTGCTGGCGAAAGTATCTAGGTCGAATGGAGCTTCATCGACGATTCGGTTTGCGCAAAAAAGCAATGGACGAAGAGCGTGCTCGATTGGCGCAGGAAGAATATGAACGTTTGCAAGCAGAGATGGAACGCCAGCGACAGTTGGCGGCAGTCAACATCCAGCGCGTTGGACGTGGCTTCTTTGGACGGCAAATATACCGACAGTTGCTTTATGAGCAGCGACTGGAATACGCAGCTCGCCGCGTGCAGAGTGGTTGGCGAAAAAGCAAGGGTCGATATGCATTGCATATCCGATTCCTCGCGCAGCGTGAGCGACTAGAGGAATTAAGGGATCACGCTGCAAGATGTATTCAGGGTTGCTTCCGAATTTACAGAGCGAGAGTTTATGTGAATCAACTGCGTCATGAACGCCAGAGTCGAGAGAGGGCAGCAATACGTATTCAACGCATATGGCGTGGCACCCACGCCAGACATGGGTTTCAAAGAAAACGGCGCGCCACTATCAAGATCCAGTGCGGTTGGAAATGCAAATCGGCACGAATGGAAAGGCAACGACGATTTGATGCACGCGCTAAAGAGCTCGAACGACGCCGCGCGACTGCGATTCGACTGCAGCAATGGCTTCGTATGGTCGCAGCACGCGTATGCGCTCAGCGATTGCGTGATGAGCAACAACGGAGGGAAATGCTACGAAGACATTCTGCGCTAGTGATTCAAAAGCGGGCAAGAGCAATAGAAGCTCGACGTACTGTGCAAGTTTTACGTGAAGCAAAATCCTTAATCGAGCAACAGCAAACACGTCGGTATCGTGACGCAAGTCACTTATCGTCTGCTCTCCAGGACGGCATGACCTGGTACTATTTACAGCGGGCTGTTCCTGTGGAAGCATCATCAGTTAGTGTAAATGATCAGTTGGATATACTTCAGCAGCTTATCGAGGAAGCCAAGACGGAAATGATGCATGAGGATAAAGCAATCGTACTGCTTCAGCGCCATTATCGTGGATACGTGGCCCGCGTAGCATTTTGGGCCAAAAAAGTACGTGATCAACTGCGCCAGGCGTTAGAATTGAAGATGGCTATGCGAATTCAGCCTGTTGCTCGCGGGTTTATTGCGCGCAAGCGAGTACAGCACTTGCGTCAAAAGCAGAAACTGGAGGAATGGAAAGAAGCGTATATTCGTGAGCGGAAGTGGAAGGAAGAAGAAAACACTTGGAAAGAAGAATATCATCGCGAGCAGACAGAGATTCAGATCCGCAAGATCAAGGATATGGAATTGAAGATGAAGGAAGCGAAGCGTGACGCTGAGCTTGCAAAATGGCAGGCAGAAGCTGCGATGTATCGGAAACAGCAACTACTGGCTAGGCAAGCGTTCCCTAAGACTGAAGTAGACGATAAAGTGAGCGATGACGACATTTTCGCATGGGAAACAGTAAGCGATGGATACGGAAATGTGTATTACTACAACTCTAGCACCGGTAAGTCGTCATGGGATTTACCATCTCAGCTACCACGCATATCAGAGTCATCCCCTGAAAACCCGAAGCCTCCGAGTCCAAGATTAAAGAATTCAGATGAAAAGGCTGAAAAGAAAATTGAAGTGGAAAAAGACTCGACTGAAATCCCAACATCATTGCAATCGTCCAATAATCCTGTGGTAGAGGTTGCCAAAGTTCGACGCAAGGGGATATGCGACAAATGCATGGATAAGGCGGCTGTGAAAGAATGCATGGACTGCCATGATCCCGACGATCGAATGTATTGTGCTTCATGCTTCGCGTTGGAGCATCATGCTATGCTTGGGCCTAGCCCAAAGCAAACACATGACTTCAAAGTGTTGATCAAATTGAAAAATCCGAGTCGCTGTCAATCCTTAGATTGTCTTCTGGCAGACTGTATGGAGGCACCCAATCTCGCGACCTACTTCTGCAGTGAGTGTCAGAACGGAGAGCATGTTGCGTCTCTCAATTCAGCAGAAGCTACATTGCGTGAAGGGTGTTTTTACTGCGATCAATGCTTCTCAAAAGCGCACGAGACTGCTCAGGAATCTCATCATCTTGCGAAAGCATTGCATTTTAGAACTGGTGCGTTGCTTTGTTGTGATTGTAATGATCGTCTGGCGTCCCGTCAATGTGAGGAATGTGATGAGCAATTCTGTGCTTCTTGCTTTGAAACTGTACATGCTCACAGCGTAAACAAATACGATCATTTGTGGTCTCCGATCGACATAGTGAAGGATGAACTATCAAGCGAGAAAGATGTGTATTGTATAGACTGCGATCGACACAAAGCGACCAAGATGTGCAATCTCTGCGGCGATGGTTTTTGTGATGTTTGCTTCGAGACTGCCCATGAGAAGGGCAAAAAGCAGCACCACACGTGGATTCCGTGGGAGAGCTTTGCGCAGGTGAGTGATTGGCTCGAGATTTGGGACGACAAGGCGAACACAAAGCTTTATTTCAATCTCGAGACGAAGGAATCAACATCCAAGAAGCCATTTGCAATGAAAAGTGGAGTTGAGCGACATCAGTTGCAATTTGAAGAGCGAGAGCAAATGCAAAAGCGCAAGCAACTGGAGCTTGAAAGTGAGTTGGTCAAACTGAAAGAGCAGATTAAAGAATTCCAGGATAAAGAGGCGCTGAGCCAACGTCCTATGAGTCGAAATCTCCGATCTGGTGGTGGCACAGTAAACCCACGCAATGGAGTTGCAGTTGCAGGTGAAGAACAAGAAGGGAAGCAAGCGAACAATACGAATAAGCAAAGCGATGCTAAGAAGAAGAGCGCTATCAGCCGCTTCTTCTCTCGGTCCAAGAAACCTCCTGCGCGTGTAGATGATGGGTTGACACCCGAGGAGCGCAAGCGCAAGGATCTTGTGGGCGGTATTCAGGATGAAGAGTATGAGTTGATGATGACCAAGCTCAAAACTCGAACTCGAGAGGAGAAAGAAAACAAAGCAAAGCAAACTTTCGGAACAAAGCAGTTCGAGCAGGTCATCATTCAAGAGCTTGCCCAAGCCAAGTGATGAAATGATACCAGCCAATGAATGAATCGGAGCTTTTAACAACGAAATCATGAACTGCGAGGCTATTTTTGGTCATGTAATAATAGCGTGACCCAATTTTTGATCGCTTCAGTTCGATCAATAGCAATTAATGTAAGAGAGCGCGCGGGTGCGCATGGCATGGCAGAATGGAGCAAGAGCAAGATGCGAAGGACCCAGCACCAGTAACTTCATCGCTCATGCGCAACAACACCCCAGACCGTTGGAATCAACCAGTGGCCAACATCGAGGCCCTGGGTCCATCGGTTCGTGCACAAACTATCTTTGACGGAGATGATATCGTGATGGGGCTTATCGATGATTTCATAATGGATGCTGTGCTTGGAGCGCGAGAGCAGTTTTTCAGGTGCCATTTGATGGCATTCGTGTCAACATGCATGACCGATCGTATGTTTGAAGCTATAATACCGACCTTACGAGTTCCAATGAGTACTGAACCTATGAGTGTTTGCGAAAATCGAGATCCGATCGTTCAAACCCTGAAGCAACCACTTGATGCAATGCATGAGCCTTCGGCGTCTTTTGTGGACTTGTACTGCCAATTCGAGATTCCTGTTGTTGCTGGCACACCCCAACGAGCCAGGGAGACAATTATTACTTCGCCGACGCCAACAACCAAACATGATATATCTGTTTCATCGCTTGCCTCGTTTCGAGTAAAGCGTCACGCCAACGTGTCTACAGCTCCCCCGAAAGAAACCTTTACGTCGCCTGATGGGCATCGACCTGGTGTTGTGTTTAGCACTGCCCCTCCACCAAAGATATCACCCCGTAAAGCCATGACCTTGCTCAAGTCAGCTCATCGCTTGTCAACAGTGCCCCCGCAATTGAAACAAACTGTTTTGGAAGACAAACCATGTGATCAAAGACACACTCTCCAAGAATCAAACTCTACTAGCGAGGATGACCACGCTAGTGTTTCATCCTCAGAGCAATTATCAGGTATTGATCGAAGGCGTTCACGAAGTCGATTGGAGAGCAGCACTACATGGATCCAACCGCAAGATCCTGGCTTTCTTGGTGCTGACATCGGAGTAGAAGTACATACAGACGACATTTTGACGCCCATTCAAGTCGAGTTTCAAGTGAAGCGTCACCACCATCGGCATCACCACCACCACCATCATCACCACCATGATCCACAAGCGCAAATTGATTCTGGACATTTGCCAGATATCAGTCCGCAAAGACGCTTATCCAACGCTTCTTCCATAGGTTCGGAATTGGAAAATCACGAACCCGAATTCAAGAACAGTATCCATTTTTCGCATAGCTGTCATCATATCGACTCGACTCTAGATTGCCCGCTCGGTGAAAATCACAATTGCGACAATTCCGACGATCCTTCCCGAGAACGCGAGCCACATCAGCTCGAAAGTATGGTGTTGGCTGCCGGTGTGAAACTTCAGACCGGTGAAGTTTCAAAAGCAGGACCAGAGCTACCGGTATTTCCTTCGCGAATGCGTCGAGCGACTTTTTTCGTACGTATATTGGCCTGTCTTGTTTTTATACTGGTTTTTTTAACATGTGGCATGTGCAGTTGGAAGATAGCGGATTACCGTTCACTCGACAAGACACCATTGTTGAGCCACCACGTACGGAGAACACAGCGAATTTCTGAGTCAATATCAGCACTAATGCATTTCTTTTGGCTCATGTTTAGCTCGCGCTTTTCTAACTGAATGTCGACAATCTTCACGCAGCTCAAGTAAGTATTGCATCGCATTGAATTTCGTCCAAGTTCCCTGATATAATGTCGACATTCTCTAGTAGCTATCACCGATGATTATTCAACTGAGGCTTCCTTTTGTTCGACTGCATCTACAAGCGCACAGGTAATGCCTATGCACTCGTCTAATGCTCATTTCAATCCGATGTTTACTAATGGCAATGCTGCAATTCAAGCTGGGCTGCAACCGAATCCACAAGGTGCAACGCCCCTGTACTTCATCAGGTGGCTGTCGATCAGGCAGTTCGCGTCATACTGGAGAATTAAGTTCAGCTACCCCAATAAGTCCCCAACGTCCGGTTACTGCTAATTTTTCGGATCTAGTCAAGCAACGTGCATTTCAACGCAAGACCTCGTTTGTGAGTTCACCGCCCAAGAAATCAATGCCTACTAGTCGACGATCGCTATTGCCGGCTTCTTCTCGTAAGTTCGGTGATGTTGGTCAATTACGTTGTTGTCGCTGGCTGACCTGATTCATCTGCACAGCGTTGTCAAAGCGGCAACTTTTGCCGAAGAAGAATTCGCAAGCTGATCCATTGTGCAATGCTACCTGCATTTTGTAGTGCAGCTCACTTTTTATTGGTAAAGCGGTGCAGCATTTATGTGTCGGACGCAACAACAAAAATGGTTTGCGCTCAATGGACGCGAATGAAATCCAGGCTCAACAGCGAAACTTGAACCTGGTTCATAAAGCCTACATGTTGCAGCAAGTTTGTTGAAATGCTTGAAGAACCTCCATCACACATAATGAACAGAAAATGCCCAAGCTGCGGTGCGCAGTGTATGAAGTAGGCGCCAGGTTTCCCGTTGAGATTCCGCTTAAATCCCGAGTTGATGCCCTGAAACAAGCTGTTGATCAGGTGGAAAAAATATATCCTTCATCGCTGCTTGTCTACCTGACACGATGTTGCCAGCACAAATTTCAGAATCTCGATTACTGTACTCAGCAACACGATTCCGACTTTGGCCCAGATACTTACGCATGAATGACGGTACATTGCGGTATCTTGGCTTTACGAAATCAATCTGCTGCCTTTGATACTGAAGCCCTAAAGTCAGCATGCGTTCGTCTCAGTGTATGGAGACTAGCGTGTTTTCTATGGGAAATCATTTTGGAAGTACAAGAAGTGAAACATGACAACATTGACACAAAGGCGCATGCACGCTGGCTTGCTATATTCATTTCCATCACCGAGACTGCCACTCTAGCAGAGCACGATGCCGACCTTGTTGCCGTCCATGCGCGGGCACCGCCAGTTGTACAGATAGTACTGCAGTTCGCCACTGCCAGCGCCGAATTTCAGCGGCTGCAGGAACTCGATGTTGTCCATGAGCGTGAGCGCGTTGAACACGTCAAAGTCGCTGTTCTTGGCCAGCGTAAGCGCGTCCTGCATGAGCTGCACGAGCGGAGCCGAGGTCGCCACGTTGTAGAACGAGTAGGCCGCGTGCAGCGTCTCGTGCTTGTCGTGGCCCAGAATCGAGGACGGCAGGTGGTAGAAGCTGATAAAGTCCGTCACGGCGTGCGTCTCTGGGTTCTCGACCACGTACGAGTGCATGACGCCGGCGCGAGGCAGCATCCAGTGGGCCACGTCGGCCTCGTCGTAATGCGCCACGAGGCTGAACTTGTCCAGGTAGTTCTTGAGCAGCGTTGTGACTTGGGCCACGTCCTTGGGCTCCATTTGCCGCAGACCAGGCGTCGAGGTCTCAGCCGGCAGCTTGAGCATCTTGATCGTTCCAGCCATCGTCATACGGGGCGGCAGCGGCGAGAAGCCGACCTCAATGAGCTTCTTGGGGTTCAGAGACCGGTGGAAGTACCGGCATTGAGACACCGGCATGGGAAGCACCACGCCAGCCGTGTACACAGCCTGCCAGATGTTATGCAGGTTCACGCGACGCGTGATCTCCTTGATGAGCACCGGAGCCAGACGCTTGGTGCGCAGCTTCTTGTGCACGCAGAGGAAGTTGATCTCGGCCATGTCCATGACCTCTTCGTACACGCGGGTCTTGACGGGGATGCCGCTGATGAAGGCCATGAGCTTCTGTGTCTTCTGGTTGCGCACGCCCACGTGCCACTGCCTGAGGAAGCCCGGAGGGGTGAGCGCCCACATGAGGAAGTCGACCGAGTAGTCGAAGCGGAAGGTGCTGTCGTCGTCCTCGACGTAGTTGGCCGTAAGCAGGTCGTACACGCTCTGGGCCTGCTCCGGGTCTGTGAAGTCCACGTCGACCCACTCGAAGCCGTCGGGCATGGCGTACGGCTCCTGGCGCACGTCAGCCACGCTCTTGGCGGCATCAATGGGTGCGTGGTCCTGCGGATTGGCGTCGATGGCCGGCACGGGCTGCGTGCTCCAGAACTTGTAGTCGTCCTGGCGGCGCTGTGGCTTCTGCGTGGCCAGATTGAGCTGCTTGAGCACCTGCAGGAACTCCTCCTGCTCCTCCACGGTGATCAGCTCGCACTTGGGCTCATTCTCGTCCTGCTTGCCACTCATAGCGCCGAGAATGCCGGGGGGACGCACCTGCTTACGTACTGTATTCGGCGGGTCCATGTGGTAATATCAGCCAATCACATGCATGGAGAGCAATATATCAACTAATCATATACTAGATACCGTGAGGTTTTATTGGACACATAAAAAACCTTGCGTCGTGACGTATCCATTTTCTGCGGTGGGAAAGCGAGAAGAGATATGAGCGACCGGGAGAGTAAGAAGGCGCCGAATGCGGAGCCCAAGGGCGAGCTGATCACCGTGGAGGAGCAGGAGGAGTTCCTGCAGGTACTCAAGCAGCTCAATCTGGCCACCAGTGCGCAGCAGCAGCGTCTGCCGCGAGCGCTGCCGGCGCAGGACGACTACAAGTTCTGGAAGACCCAGCCGGTGCCCGCCATCGACGAGTTCCCGCGCGAGCACGGCGCGATCGACCCCGTGAAGACCGTGGCCGATGTGCGCCAGGAGCCGTACGCCATGCCCGCGGGCTTCGAGTGGGTCGACGTGGACTTCACGGACCCCAAGCAGGCCAAGGAGGTGTACGATCTCTTGACGGCCAACTACGTCGAAGACGACGACAACATGTTCCGATTTGATTACTCGGTCGACTTCCTCACGTGGGCGCTCACCCCTCCGGGCTTCCTCAAGCAGTGGCACGTGGGCGTGCGCAACCAGAAGACACAGAAGCTCATGGCCTTCATCAGCGGCATCCCCGTCAAGACCCGCGTGTACAAGGAAGTCATGAACATGGCCGAAGTCAACTTCCTCTGCGTGCACAAGAAGCTGCGCACCAAGCGTCTGGCTCCGGTGCTCATCAAGGAGATCACGCGCCGTGTGAACCTGCAGAATATCTGGCAGGCTGTGTACACGGCTGGCGTGGTGCTCCCCATGCCGGTGTCTCAATGCCGGTACTTCCACCGGTCTCTGAACCCCAAGAAGCTCATTGAGGTCGGCTTTTCTCGCCTGCCACCGCGCATGACTATGGCGCGCACTGTTAAGATGTACAAGCTGCCGGACCAGCCGTCGATCCCGGGCTTCCGTGTCATGCAGAAGAAGGACGTGGCCCAGGTCACTGCGCTGCTCAAGACCTACTTGGCCAAGTTCGAGCTCGTGCAGAGCTTCGACCAGAAGGACGTGGCCCACTGGATCCTGCCGCGCGCCGGCGTCATCAGTTCGTTCGTGGTGGAGAACCCGGAGACCCACAAGATCACGGACTTCTCGAGCTTCTACCATCTGCCGTCCACGGTCATCGGCCACGACAAGCACAAGACGCTGAACGCGGCCTACTCGTTCTACAACGTGGCGACGTCCGTGCCGCTCGTGGAGCTCATGCAGGACACGCTCGTGATGGCGCGCAAGACGGACTTTGACGTGTTCAACGCGCTCAGTCTGATGGACAACATCGAGTTCCTGCAGGAGCTCAAGTTCGGCCCCGGCGACGGCGACCTGCACTACTATCTATACAACTGGCGCTGCCCGCGTATGGACGGCGACAAGGTCGGCATCGTGCTCTGCTAGGATAGATAGAGACAGAGAGAGGAAGCGTCTTCTGCTGGCTGAGACGGACGAGACAAAGAAACAAGCAAAGACATGCGTTCCATCTCTTATCTTTACGCTCCAAGCAGACAAGCCTTTGATCTGCGAGCCAGAGAGCTCCAGTGTTCGGACAGGTGACGTCGCGAGTGGTGCTCGCTGATTCGTGGAGCGATGCGCGTCACGGAATCCAAGCAGCAGAGACAGACCACCGGCAGATGGTGGGGTCCACATCGTGTCTCAGTGACAATGGACTGACTGGATCAGGGTGCTTGGAATCTTTGGATCGCATCTTCCTGGGCCGACAAGGAGGATGGCGACGTCACCCTTTGACAGCAGCCTCTGGCTGGCCAATCAGTTGGCCGACCTCTCGGTGCATCATCGTGCGTGGGCGTTCGTCTGCATCGTTTCTGAAGCAAAGTGTAGGTTGGGATGGGTTGGATCGAACGCTCGATGGGCTGACTGGTTTAATTGCGTGCGGCACTGCTGTCCAAGCGAGCAAGCGAGGCGTGACGATGCTAGAATAGCCTTCAGGCCACCCAATGGATGGCTTTGGGAGCTGTTTTCGCATTCCTTTTGACCGATTGTGTGGCCAAAACCAGAGCCAGTTGAGCAGAGAGAACGACGTGAATGCGAACGCGAGCCACGGATCTTCCCAGTACTGTAGCCTCCATCGCCATTCGAGTGGCCGACGTCACTCGCACGACTGGCGCACGCCAGGCAGAGAAACCAGAGAGACATTCAGCCGAACGCTCAGAGAGCGAATCTGTCCAACTTTTGGATGGCTGGGGGGAAATCGTGCCGTCAGCAGAAGCCGGCAACTGACGCAGAGTCATTCAAATGCGGGTTGCCTGGCTGTCGCTCGTGCTGAGAAGGATTTGAGGCTGAGCTTTAAATCCTACAGCAGCTTTATTCCATTCTAGAATCTCGTACATATCACAGGGCTTCGAATCCAATTGTGTTTCCCTTTAGCATGTAAAACTTCTGTAGATTTTGAGGCGGTCTCGTCAAGCTGGAAGGCGTGCATGGCTATAGCGCACAAGGCCAAGCATCCAAACGATTTCTCAGAAGAGAGAGAAGCTGAAGCTGCGTGTGGTCGTAGAGAGACAGCCATAGGGGAGGAAGGCACTGGAATTTCCTGTTAGAGGGCGGAATCTACTAGTATAGCTTATCTTTACCGAAAAGTCTGAATCTCTGCCTCAGAATCATTTTCGCAGAACTCTTGTTTGACAGCCGATGACGTCGCGAGTGCTCCGCGCTGATTCGCCGAACGCCGCGCATCACGCCTTGCGCGCCGACCAAGCCCCAGAGACAGACCATCCGCCAGGCTTCGTGTCTCAGTCGGGCGTGCGTAGCGCAGCCATTATCAGGCGACTGACTAGATCAGGCTGCTTCGAAGCGAATCTCGAGGGGCCCAGGGCTACGTCACTCGTTGACAGCACCCCCGACTGGCCAATCACGCCGCAGATTAGTCCGTGAACAATGGCGCGTGGTCGTTCGTCTGCATCGTGAGCTGCTCTTTTCTGAAGCAAAGTGTATCTCGGTCTCTGTGCCGCACGATGAATGAATGGATTGGATGAATGGATGGATGGTCTGCATGTTGCGTGCGGCGTGTTGTCAGAATGGATGAATGGGTGGCCTTCCTTCTTTCCCATTTGACTGACTAGTCGTGTCTGCGGCTGGACGCACGACCAGCAGAAAACAGAGAGAGAATCTGCTGCTGCCGTTTGACACCAAGATCTTGTCGAGATCTAGAATAGAGAGAGAACCTTCTACAGTATACAATGACAACGTCATTATTGTCACGACTGGCGCACGCCAGCAAGAGAGAGAGAGAAAATTGAGGCCACTCGTGAGATGCGAGTCAGTTGGTTTGGCCAAAAATCTCAATTTGGCTGGCGAAATTTTGTGGGGCAGAGCCACGCAGATGTAAAGAATCTCCGGAAGGGAGCTGGAGTGCGGAAGAAAGAGCTGATCACTTGGCTGGGCTTTCCCCGTGCCGCACATCCTTTAGACCCCAAGCAGCAAAGCCGCGGGGCGTTAAGGGCGCAAAGACTCGTGGCCATGAGCGAAGGTTCTGGCGGTCGGTCGATCCGTTCTTCGGTCGGTCGGAAGAACGTTCGGATGACGCGCACTCAGTAGCCAATCATATCCCTCGAAAATAATTGACCTGCTGGGACGAGCCTGGCCCCAAAGGTGACGTCGCCCTGCCAGCAACACCCACCAGCCAATCATATCGAAGTACTCTGAATACTGGACGGTGTGTACGCGAAGGGGTACGGACGGCCATGGCTTTGTCTACGCTGCCACTTAACTGTCTCATCCGGGGTCCATGGAGCTCCCAGGGACAGGCCAGCCGTTGTGTGCGGCAGTAAACTCGCCGGCCAGCATGGAGCTCATTCTCAATCGTGCCTTGTGCCACACACACAGCCATCCACAATGAACTACGGTGTCTACGTCCAACCGACTGAGCGCCACTGCCCAGTGACCCACGTGCCAGCCTCGGCCGTGCGTGGTGTGCCCAGCGCTGTCACGCAGCCCGTGCACAGCGTCTCCATGAAGGTGCTCGAGACCTGCCCGCGCCAGCGCCTGCCGCTCAACGTCGAAGTCACGTCGGCCACCCGCGAGGACGACCACGTGGTCTACCACTGCACCTTGACCAGCAAGGTCACCAAGAACACCTGGACCGTATCCTACCGCTTCTCCGAGTTCTACGCCTTCAAGGCCGAAGTGGCCGAGACCTGGACGTGCAAGAGCCCCAAGTGCAGCGGCTCGTGCCAGGCCATCCGCGACTACATGAACACCTGCTTCCCGCACAAGCGTCTGCTGGGCTCGGCCTCGCAGCGCGCCATCGACGAGCGCAAGGCCAAGCTCGAGAACGTGCTGCTGCACATGCTGCGCACAGTGCTTTTCCCCGGCAGCGCCATGAAGTGCGCCGTCGCGCGCCAGCGCCTGCCCAAGAACGTGCTCGAGTTCCTCGGCGTGAACCACCCGGCCGACCGCCGCTCGCTGCTGCAGATCTTCGTGGACAACTTCCAGGAGTTGGCCAAGCACCAGTCGCGCTCCTCAAGCGCCAGCTCGACCTCGACCGCCAGCGACGACTCCACCTCCACGTGGACGTCGGCCATGGAAGACGCCGAGCAGTGCATCTTCTGCATGGAGGACTTTGACCACGAAGAGCACGGCCACGACTGCTGCTCCACGGACGACGAGTCCAGCGTCACGTCTTCTTCCGACTCTTCTTCCTCCGGCTCCGAGCCGGTCATGCTGCCCTGCAAGCACACGTTCCACCGTGAATGCCTGTTCGAGTGGCTCATGTTCCAGTTCCACTGCCCGCTGTGCCGCAGCCGCGTGGGTCCGCCCGCCGTGACCAGCATCTGCCGCGCCAAGTACAACACTCAGTGGTGGATCGGCGACTTTGAGGAGGACCCGATCAAGGCGCCCAAGGCTCTGCTGTAAGCAGATGAGATAGGAATTTATTCAGTGATTTATTAAGATTATGTACAACAACGAGCTTCATGCCAACTCCATTCCATTCCATTGCTTCTTCCTTTCTTCCTATCCTGCGCATTAGGCAGTTGGAACGATGTTATTGTGGACCACACCTCAGAGATTCAGTATCTGTATAGTATTATTATACAGTATACGACGTAGTATGTACACGGCATACCGTATACTCGTGGACTCAATGTTCTGAGAACATTGAGCCTAGCGAAAGGAGATGGATGGCGACAGAACGCGAATAATGGTAATGCCGAGTGGGTTCCTCTTTCTCCGGTGACGCGTGGCCATGGCTTGCCAATGCCAGATGCCTTCTCGGTTCATCATCGTCCACTGAAGGAAGGACGAATCCCAATCCCGCAACTGCTGAAGGACCACATCTCTGCTACAGCTGCGACCTTGACGGTGATTGGAGTGGCGACACTATACTACTTCGCTACAAGTTGTAGCAAAAGCCTACAATCATTGTGACTCTATAGCCTGTATTAATACCCCCAGTGGATCGTTGGAGAGATACTACGTTGCCCCGAAATCCGATGCAAGACCTGCCTTCCGGCAAGCAGGCCTCCTGAGTGGAGTGATCACGACGAGACGCTGACATTCTACCATGTTGGCCTTTACCATACGTCCTTTGCTGGCTGCTATTGTTGGCACGGCTTGACACTGGTGCTGTAATTGCTAGCTGCATTGAATTCACGTTCACGAGCTACCTTTGAATCAGTGTGTGTTTCGCAGCAACACTTCGACCCGCTTGCCATCGTTTGGATCGATATGGATGTCAGATCGTTTATAAGCGACTTGGCTTCAGTTCAATTCTTGAGATTAAAATTTTCGGCCTTGCAACGACGGCTTTTCAGAAGGTCATCCACGTCATGAACCCATTCGGAATGTTCGGGCGGGTTTCAAGTTGTGTTGATGTGTTTACCTCAGAGCAGAAGGAGCTGTTACTCACGCCCACCGCCCCTTCGTAGATCGAAGCCATCTCGTAAGTGGTTAGGCTAGATGTCCACGCAAAGGTTTCAAGCGACCCAGAGCCAAATCAAATAAGCATTCTTCAATTTGTCACGAAACATTCAGAAGCACTCAACTAAAATCAAATGGAGAACGCGTACGCTGGCAAATGCATCTTTCTCACTGGCGGCACGGGGTTCATGTGCAAGGTTGGCTTTTGCTTCTTTGTGGCATGACTAAAAATGCGGCCAACGTAAATTTATACCGACGTTTGTGAGAAGGTCATGATCGAGAAAATCTTGTGCTGCGCCCCGCAAGTCGATCAGGTAGGCGCTGCGTCTGACAATGTATTTTTCGGTTTGAGACTCTTATCGATCCATGGCGTGCTGTGGCTGGAAGATTCTTCTCTTGATTCGACCCACCAAAGACTTCACAGCTGAAAACCGACTTTATAATGAGCTTTGAAAAGGTGAGGACCAACTTGGATATCGAAACACAAAAGATCCTATTGCTTAACGCGTTTGTTCTTGCCTCATTTCGGCAGCGCGATTTTCAACCGACTACGGCAAGAGTGGCTGGAGTTTTTCGACCAATTCGTAGCATCCAAGCTCGTTGCTGTGGCTGGAGACGTGACAAAGCCACTGCTTGGACTAAGATGCAGAAATCGTGCGGTCCCGTGCTCAAATTACCATCCACTCAGCGGCGACGGTCAACTTTAACGAGCCTCTTTCAGTCGCGGTTCGCATGAATTGCGTGGGTACAATGACCATGCTCGAATTCGTCAAGACCTGCCGACATGTACTGGTACATGCGCACGTGTCTACAGCCTACGTGAATAGCACCCGACGCGAGCTTGATATTCGCAAAGAGCTCTATCCACTGGAGTTTGACTTAGATGAAGTATTGAATTCAGTCAAATGCCTGGCGACTCAAGAAATCGATCAACTCAGCACAAAACTGATGGGAAGATATCCAAACACGTACGCGTTGACCAAGTCTATGGCGGAGCATTGGCTCGCCAAGAACCATGGTGACCTTCCGCTGTTAATCTTCCGTCCAACCGCTGTCGATGCGGCATTGAAGGAACCCGTGCCAGGGTGGGTTGATCAGGTGGCCGGTTTAGGCGCATTCATCATGGGAACTGGCATGGGCGTAGTCACAATTTTGCCGGGTGACCGTGAAAACATTCTTGACATCATGCCGGTGGATCTGGCCGTGAACCATCTCCTGCTCTCGATCTGTGCCAAGCTTTTGAACTCAAGTACACCAGAGCCGTTCATTGGGCATTGTGGTACGTCGGATCCGCGCCAGACTATCTCATGCTCGACCTCGTGACTTCGACCGTTGCAAAATATTTCAGATCGAGTCCTTTTCAGAAGCCGCTCTTTCCAGCCAAAATTCAATTCTACAAATCGTATCAGGATTAGGAGCGCCAGTATATGCTGTGCTATGCGCTGCCTCTGACTGCGTATTTGGCCTTTGCAAAAGTATCTCGAAACGCGCGCCTCACCAAGGCGGCTGAAAAGCTTAAAAAGCTGACCCAAAGCGCACGAACGCTGATGAATATGTACAAACCGTTCGCAATGAACCAGTGGAGGTTTTCGTGTTGCAATAGCATGATGCTTCAGCCGTATTCAACGTTGGACTACTGGGGGATTGATACCTACGACATCTACTGGGAGCAGTATATTGTCAACTATTGTATCGGCATGAAAACGTTTGCCATGCACGAAGACGGGGTCGAGATCGACGCAGAGCAGCAACTACAACGGCAGCTCCGCGCTCACCTTTAGCAATATCTACTCTCATTGCATTTGCTTTTTCTCATGTTAGCCGCAACGTGGGCGTAAATAGTAGACGCGCTACGCACTTCTTGATCAGCGGCAACGAGGCCGTTGTCTGAGAACCATTGCCCTCACAGCTTATTGGCTTGATATGAATTAAAACGAACTTCCCGCGAAGATGCTCGACCATTCTCAGGATTTGTGCCGGTGGATTTCCTGTGGCATTTTGTGTAACAGTTCTTTCTGGATTTCGAAGGTATCTTTACAATCTATGGAGAAGGGTCACAGCCAAACGAAAATGGGTTCTCACGTCAGTCCAGCTGAATCGATACCCGAGTTCTCTCTGGATCGAGCGCTCCCGAGTTCGAGTCGTTACGCATTGAAATGGGTGAAGCCTGGTGCTTTGCGAAGACGCCGGATTCCCAAAAGTCGAGTTGCTCGCTGCTTAAATGAAGAGTCAGAAAGAAATGATCATCTTTTGCCGCCCAGGACGAAATTGCGGCTTGTTAACTCATATTTTGGCTCAGAAAGCGTACTCCATAGATAATTTGAAGTTCAGGGCATTTGCCTTCAGGCTCATGTGGACTTATGGAGCTTGAGCAAGTCGAATACTTGCTTGTACTGCTCCTGTGAATGGGAAAGACGCTGTATCTTTCCTGCAAGAGGCACGAGTTTTACTGGAATAGTAAAGGATAAGCGTCACTCTTTTCCAACAAGTGTGATAGACTTGAGCGCAGAATCGAGCAGCTGCTAGGGGTCGCTCGCCCAGCTCCGATCGTCATCGTGATCGATTGCGATGTTGAAGACAGAGCGAATGTGGCTGAAGTTGTACAACAGGCGGCCAGTATTCGAGGAG